>VUQG01011856.1:71120-91791 GCA_015106755.1 Etia nguti
ATCTTTTTTTTCTTCTCCTTTTTTTTTTATTTTTTTTTTTTTTTTTTTTTTTACTTTTTTTTTTTTTAAGTGGGTTTTTTTTTTTTTTTGCTCCTTTTTCCTGATATATGTTTTTTTTTTTTTTTCTCCCCCCCTAAAAATAAAAGAATGACAGACATTAATCATTAGGGAGACATTTTCCACAAATGCTCTGATTGGGTATAAGTAAATGTCACTCACTGTCACTGTGAATCCTGATAATAGCTCTCCCTCTGTCGCTGTTATTTAGGATGTAATGATGATGGTAATGCTAAAGTGTTTGCTTAAGAAACATAGACCGTTTGCACGTCTTCACTGTAAAAAAAGAATAAAAAAACAAGCTGGTCCTCCATAATGAGAAAAAGTCATTGAAGCGACCTTTGTATGCTAGGCCAAATGAGAACATTGGTAAGAGGGGGATCCATTTACTGGAGGAACACTCTTAAAAAAAATGCATATGAAGAAACAAGTTGAAGACTGCTGGGTTGCAAGTTTTTCTTTTTTTTTTGTGTGGTGGTGGTGGGGTGGGGGTAGTTGCCTGGAATAGCAGGATTGGCCTCATTAGTGAGCTTCTTGGAGATATGGGCCCTGGAGTCCTGGACTGAAGCTCGGGGACTTGCTGACTTGTAAAAATACCTTTCTCTGTGCTTTTAATTTTTCTTTTCTCTGAACCCATTTAGCACCTTTGAAAACTCCCAGAGAGCAATTGACCTCATCAGTTTGCCTGCGTGACTGCGTAAGGTCATTTTGTGCAGCGGCATAACTAATTGGTTTCTGGCTTGGTGTCTTTACAGTATAATCATTACTTTATAAATTAATGTGTCTTACAGGAATATGGGACTGTTGTTGTTTTCTAGTAAACATCCTGCAAACATTATTGCATCTGCAGAACACACTATGCTTACTTACGTGACATAATAAGGAGGCATATTTTTTCCACACGACTGTCCTAGAGGCAGATCTGGGTGGCTGGAACACAAGTAACCAACAAAAGTATATACTTGTACATTGCAGCAAAACCTGCTATAGAATAAAAGCGGTGTTCACCCGAAGCCATCTCACACCTCCATTAAAAACCAAGTTGCCACCAAAGGCCACCAACAATGTTTTTTAAGTTATTAAAGACTCTAAGAGTCTCCCAGCAAAAAGCCATCGCTTTTCATTTGGCTCATGCTGCAGGACATTAAAAGCCTTTAGTACTGATGATCTATAATTCATTCTCATTTTGACACATTAAACTCCGAGCCCACATTTTGATTTCTGCTGACCAAACTGGAGAGGGAAAGTCTTCATCAGCATCTTGTTGGAGATTAAATTCCTAAAACAATGTTAATGCGTGCCGGCCAACTTCGATCCAGGAACAAAGACCCGGAGGCCTGAGGGGAAGTCATCATCACTCATAAAACCACAGATTAATGTACTACTTGCCTATTACTCATCCTTTTATTCTATGCAACAACCAATAAAGTCTCACAGGTGAGAAGCTAAAATTGAGATTTATCCCTTTACACAGGAGAGCTTCACAAAGCGCTGTGCATCAGAGTAACACCAGAATAACAGTGGTTCCTGAGCCTTTTCTTGTATAGCCCCCTTCAGAATCCAGTAAGTAATAGTTAGGTTTTAAGCTGAATATTAGCATCTTCTTTATTTTCCCTGCATAATTCATCTGTCTTTTCCCCCTGCAGGGACTCAGGGCCCCTTTATATCCACCGTGCGGTGGCTGGTTGACGTCAAATTGATGTCACCTCTCCTGTAGTTAGGAGCTATTTCTGCAGGTTGTGCATGTTTCGATTTTTGTAACACGGTGCGCTGTGCCACTGAAGACACAGCTGAAGATACAAGTGCGCGATAATGTTGGGTTTTCACACTGTTTTAGTGATATATCTGCACAGAAGCTCAGAGCTTCACAGTTTATACAGACAGCGATTCTTCAACATGTGAATTTGTGGGAAAAAACATTGCAGTTTCTTTGATTCCAGTTTCGACATCTTCTCCTCGTATATCAGCTCTCATGTAGAGGTTTAGTGTGAGTGGCGACACCTGTTGTTTAGGAGAATACTGCAGTGGCTACCTGAATTGTAACGGCTAGCACAAATAGAAGTGGCTGTGTGATGATGCTACAGCAGCAGCATCCAAAGCAATCAACGTGACAGGTCTATAAGGCCTTCATTGTGTGCAAACCACTGTATTACAGTCGCCCTTGTCATGGTCTTTTTTATGATCTGTGCTATTCTTTTGGTGTCCATGTGTGTCCTCTGTCTGCGTCTTACTCTCCTGTATCTGTGGCTCATGACTCATTTGGGTCTATTTCCTGTTTTATTGTGAAAGTTGCTTTCTCATGTGGTTTTCTGTGTTTTTACTTTAATCTTTTGTTCTTTTCATCGCCTTTAGTAGCTTACCTTTTGTTACCCCTCTCTCCCTGGTGTGCATTTGGTCTGTGTCACCCTTTGAAAGGTCGTTGACCGATGCCGCTCTTCTTCATTTCTCCATTGTGCTTAGTTCTGGCTCCCACTTTTGGATTTGGTTGAGCTTTGTGGTTTTAAATAAAAGCTCATTAGTAACTAAAAGTCTTCAGTCCTGTGTTGTCAACTATTGGAGCTTTTCCCTAAAATGTGATACCTCTATCCTACCGGATTGGCCTAAACTATATTACATTAAGTTGACACAAGACTGTCCATAATAAAGTGTTTGCTCCTACTTAATTACATGTTAAGAGTAGGAGGGCTACTCTGTGCAGGGCAGGCTTGGAGCTTGGAGCAGTGGGCAAGGATGGAGGTGGTGGTGGTGATGATGGCAGAGATGTTAATAACAAATTACAATATAATTAGATATTGGGAACAAACTAACAAGACTGGTTGGTACATCTGTCATTAAATACTTCCCTAGTAGCAAAAATATTACATATACAAAAAATATTAAAATTACTGAAGACTATACACTCAGTGGCCGCTTCATTAGCTGCACCTGCTCAACTGCATTTAAACAAAATGTATAATCAGCTAATCACATGGCACCAACTCAATGCATTTGGACATGTAGCCATGGTCAGGATGACCTGTTGAAGTCCAAACTGAGGATCAGAATGAGGCAGAAAGGTGACTTAAGTGACTTTGAATGGGGCGTGGTTGTTTTGAGTATTTCAGAAACTCCCACCCATTTCAAGGGTTTACAGAGGATGGTCTGAAAAAGAGAAAACAGCAGTTCTCTGGGTGAAAATGCCTTGCTTTGAACTGATAAGAAGGCAACAATAAACTCAGGTAACTCGTTACAACCCAGGTTTGCAGAAAAGCATACTTTGAAGAAGATCAACTAAAGCAGCAGAAGATCAAACTGGATGCCCCTTCTGTCGGCTAAGAAACAAAAAAAGCAGACTACAGTTTGCGCACACTCACCAAAGCTGGATAACTGAAGATTGGAGAAATGTTATCAGATCTCATGAGTCTTAATTTCTGTTTCAGCATTCGGGTGGTTGGGACGGAGTTTGGCATAAACAACACAAAAGCATGGGTCCATCCTGCCTTATATCAAAAGTCCAGGCTCCTGGTGGTGTGATGCCGTGAGGTATGTTTTCTTAGCTCACTTAATACCTGAGTGACCTGCTGAGGGCATCATTCATATCATATGTTTTAAATGAGAATCACTGACAAGAATCCTTTGAAAAAAACAGAGGAACTTTACTGAAACAAAGAAGAAATAGAAAAACTAAAATGTAAATAATTGCTGGCACTGAATTACAAAATGTGGAACACATGAAACCCTCCTCAAAGGTGCCGTCCCTCCTCTTCAAACATCAGTTGTTTTGTCTTTCCACAAGTTTATTTCATCTGCAGCTAGCAGACTCTGCACCACTCAGGGCAGCTGCAAGCAATAAGACAATCATCAAATCACGTCTACCACATCAACAATGAAGCTGAAACAAATCCCATGAATCTCATTTAATAAATCTTAGTCTTTCTTATCTGTCAATTCAGGCTGAAGTCACTGGTCCAGTCTCATAGTAAAACAGGAGGCACCTGGAAAACATTTAAATGAGCATGCTACAGAGAAACACAGCAATTAAAACATGCAGTAAATGTTATTTATGTGTGTCACTATCCATACTATGACAATACAGACTTGCAGTTATTAGTAGTTAAAGTATTTATCCATATTTGCTGCAGCTGGTTGCATGTTGTGTATGTCTTTAACAGAGCCTTGCTAAGAAGTTGTCAGAGAAATGCACCACTCCCTATGACATTAAAACAAAGTAAAGAGTTTTGCACCAACCTCTCTCTTCGTTGGGCAGCGTCTCCCTCTGCCTCCCTCCTCTGCCTCCCTGTCTAGCCTCCTGCTCCTTCGTGCTGACCTGGGCGTTTCAGTGTTAGATTGTAGCTTTACCGACTTTAACTGGGAGGCTTTTCGGGTCTGTAAAGCTGCCAGGAATTTAAATTTCACTTCAATATCTAACTTTACGTAAGTTCTCATCACTGGCTTGAAATTCCATAGCAATCTACAGTGCTGCTTACTGACAAAAATATCATGTTTCATGCAGTGAGACACACACCTGACAGATCCATTTCACGATTTTCACTTTAAAACACCCAGAAATATTTTAAAAAGCCAGTCATATGCAATGTTTTCAACCCGTCCCCCTTGGAGCTAACATTAAGTCAATATAGTTGCAATCTAACACTGATAAAACAGTAAGATGTAAGCGACCTGCATTCTTGTGTGTTGCTCTTATGCAGAGCCTGTGCACAGCTTTGCAGACTGTTGTCTCAATGCTGTAGCTGTTTACTTGTCACCAGGGACCAGTATCACAAATATGTAGAACAACTGAAAACTATCCACTGCAGCTGCTGGTTGAGTTTTTCATGTCCTGCTTTTTATTTTGTGGGGGGTTTTTTTCTGGACTTTTCCCTTCATGGCTTTCCCTCCATTTTCTCTTCAGGCCCACTTTTCAATCGACGAGCATTTTACATACGCATGGCATCATCTCCAATGGTCTATGCATTACCTTTGTTGCTGGTTTTTTTTTTTTTTTGAGGGCTGCATAGAAGCACATTTGCATACAGAGAATCTTATCTCTCTGCATGGCAGACCATAGCAACCATTAATCCAGCTTCAAGCTGATGGTTGCTGGTTACCTCTGTCGGACATCATGGAACCTTCTGGTTTAAGAACTTCTTATGTTTTTAAAGAAAATAAGCAATGCCAGTACAGACTCCGACATGACTGAGGAGGGCTCGGTTTGGTGAGAACTCAGTTGTGTTGCTGTACGAGTCATCATGAATAAAACATCGGCCGATCAAGGCTGCACTCAACATCTGCATGATAAACTGTGTCACTTTATCAAGAATCAGTGACATCATGCGCAGGATGTCTGAAAATCCCCGTTTAATAGACAGTCAAATATATGCATACTCCCGCAGTCAGGCTTTTTCACTCGAGTGCACAGTCTGTTTGGTTAGTTGCATATTTACATTCCAAAACGTTGGCACTCATTAATTAAAGAGGAGACCAAAGTTCCCTGCCAGGGTTATGTTGGGGCTGATCCACCCCACTAAACCATTTCCATTTGTCCTTGGCTTTCTAGGTGAAGCAGAATGAGGGAGAATCTCCATATCGCGTTTGTTCTTGTCAACCTATGGGCTAGTGTCGAACCAGCACTGTCATATATTTGCATTATAATTAGCTGTGCCCAAGCGTAAAACACTATATTTTCCAGTGAATGTGAAATGCACCACAGAGATGAGCATAAAAGAATCGGCGTATGTCTGTATGGATGCTTTGTTGTGGTGTTTGATTTTTTTTTATTTCAGGGTGGATTTGTTGTCTTGTCTGCTCGTGTTTGTCTTCTTACCTTTGTTCATGACGCTAGTGGTCTCCAAGTGTGTTTTTCTATGTGACCTGGGGAAAAATGTTCCACACAGTAGAAGTGACATGCTCACTACTTGACTACAAGGGAGTTGCACAAATTGAGCATGACAAGCTGCAGACAGAAGATGGCTGGCATACAAGCAGTAAGCAAGAGTCACCATTGCTAAAAAAATGATGAAGCTTACTTCCAAACATTTTACTGAAGACACGGAAAAGAAAAGTTTTAATTCCAACACCTCAGCAAATTCATAATTCAAGCAGGAAAGTACTTCTTATTTCTAAAGAAGCAGGTGCATTAATTAGTAAACATATTAGTTGGTAGCTCAAACTCAAGCCAAGATCCAGCAGAAACATTTGGCCCTAGTCTGGGCTACTTTTGTCTCGGTTATTTCACTAGCCAATATCCTCACTGGCCCCTTTGCTATGTGTACTTATTCAGCTTCTTAACCTAAATATCCAATCAGTCAATCAAATGACAAAAGCTCAGTGCATTTATGCAGGTAGCCATGACCTGCTGAAGTTAAAACTGAGCATCAGAACAGGGAAGAAAAGTGATTAAAGTGACTTAGAGCGTGACATTGTTGTTGGTACTGGATGGGTTCGTCTGCTGATCTACTGGGATTATTCTACACAGCCATCTTTGGAGATTACAGAGAATGGTAAAACAGTTAGTGAGCAGGAGTTCTGTGAGTGACAATGCCTTGTAAGGGAAAGAAACTCAATTGCTCACTTTTTACAACCAAGGTATGCAGAAGAGCATCTCTGAATGCAACATGTCAACCACTGAGCAGATTGGCTACAGCAGCAGAAGACCACACTCGCTGACTCTCCTGTCAGCTAAGAGCAGGAAACCGAGGCTACAGTTCTGTGAACTCAACAAAATTGGACGACAGTCTGATGAGTCTCAATTTCTGCAGTGACATTCAGATTGTAGGGTCAGAATTTAGCATAAACAACATGAAAACACGAGTCCATCCAGTATCAGTGGTTCAGGTTGTCGATGCTGGTGTAATGGTGTGGGGAATATTGTCCTGTCAAATGTTGGGACCCTTAAAACCAACTGAGCCAGCTTGTCTGATATATGCACATGAAGAATTAAGGCAGTTATGAAGGTAAAGAGGTTAAACGGTACTATCCAGTACTAACAAGGTGTAGCTAACAGTGTCTGTGAGAGTATGTGGGTCAGACCTGGCCCAGATGTCACAACACATTTAACATCTGGCCCGTATTAGGTGGACATGCAGCTGAATTGCAGGAACCAGCCTTGCCCTGAGTCGCAGCATCACTCGAGTCAAACAGACATTCTTGCTATCTGCGGTGTCATCATCACCATAATCCAATTATAACATTGCTTTAAAAGCATTTTGGGTATTTTGTCACCTGCATTTACTTAACAAATAAGGAAAAATTTGTCAACATAATGCAACCAAGTGTAATATTTAGGACTCAGACAGTATCATGAAATTCAATCAGCGCCTCTATGACACAGTGTCATCATAACTGAATGTGAAGAGCCTCATTGACTTATTGCAGTGCTGTAGTATGGGATTGCATGACTGTATAGCTATGCTAGTTTATCTAAAATGTGCTATAGATACACAGTTTGTCGGGAGGGAGGGAAAAAAAAGTTGTTCAATTTTCCTCTCACTTACAACAAATTAGGTCCCATCATTTCTACTGACAGCAAGTTTTGAGTTTCTGCCTCTTTGCCAGTGTTTCTATGGCTACATTGTCTCTGGCTCTATTGAGAAGAGCCTGGTGATTAGCATTTTGTGGCTTGTAGTGGTTATAAATGTCTACTGTCACATGCTAACAACTATCACACTAACATCACCCCAATGTAACGCTGTTAAAAATCTGCGTGTACGCGCTGCACTTTTGGATTTGTCACAACCAAACAAAAGAGTACTCACAACAAATAATAACTTTACACCCCAAGCAAAGACATTCATGAATTAGTAATTGCAGGAGCACAGTTCCTTTTTTTGTGTGTGTCTGATGTCTGCTGTGATGTTCGACTCATTTAGTATTCCAAACAGTGAGCCGGGGTCTTGTGTATATGTGCACCTCGCAGTGTTATCTAATAACTGGCAGACAAATGGAACGCTAGCTTGTATTTTACAAACATTTGGCAAAGGTTGTAATTAACACGCAACATCCACTATTCACTGCAACTGTTTCTTTTAATCGATGCAGCACAAACTTTTTGTTTTGTTTTGCTGACACTGCCAAATTTTAACAGTGCACGTCTGCACGTATCTGTTCATCGGATAATTTAAGATACCTTGGTCATGCATTGACTTTGCATGCTTCCGTGGAGTGCCGCAATGCTGACCTACGAAAACTTCATGAAGTTGTCATGTTACACGTTACCGGCTTAGCGCGCAGCATTGTCAAGCAGTCAGCTTGGTTAGAAGAGATGACTGAGAAATTCTGAAAAAAGGCAAAGTTTTCTTACTTTAATGTGGCACTTTGCAAACTCTCAGTTTCTTCTCTCTTTCCCTTTCCGGTCCCGACAGAGCCGTAATGAAGTCCGTTTCTGTGTCAGAGCTATTTAATCCAAATGGAATAATGCAAATTGATTTTGGCAAATTAGTTTTAAGTGTTCGGAGGGAGGTGACTTCCTTTGATGAATAGCTGAGACGACGTGCACTTAAGAGTTTCCGTGAACCTTAACTCATCATAAAAGTGCCTTCCCTGTAGGCTGGGAAAAAAGTTTCCATATCACAGGGTCTGATCAAGGTTGATTAAAGTATGGCATACATAATATAGAATTATTATTACTTTGATTCATCATAGCGTTGCTTACAACCTCCATTTATTTAAATGTGCACCTGCAAATAGGAAATTAGTTGTTAAATCAACAAAGTGTACATTTAAAGCTGTTGAAGCACCTTTGCTAACACTTGCAGGTATATGCTTGTGGCCCTGCAAGACCCACTAATGTTTTTATTGATGAATGAACATGAGCATTACCCTCTTCAAGCGAGGTGCAAATTGAACGAGCTTTCATTACGTGACCCAAGACTACTTAGTTCACTGGACAATGCTCTAATTGACTGTGTTACCCCTAAGTGTCGTGATTCAGGTTCTCGAGCCATTTGCAGTAGCTTGTGTCAGAAAGTTTTCACCGTTTAATGGTTGAACTTAAAGTGACCTTTGGGGGGAAAAAGAAAAGAAAAAAAAAAAGCCATTGTCTTAAGTCTCAAATAGAACAAGCGGTGGGTTTTTATTTACACTGTTGTTTTTACAATTATTATTTTGGACTGATAACGAAGTGCAAGTTATCCAGCAGCATTTACTTTGGCAGCTTGGCTCAAGTTCAGTCTTTTTATTTAGGATGTGTGGCAAAGAGCCCGATTAGTGCTTAGATGAGATGGAAAGAAAGGGAAGGGAAAGATTAAAGAAAAGAATATCTTGTGAGCTAAAAAGATAGAGCTGCACACACACACGCGCAAGATATCTATAGCACATCAGCGTCAAACATTACACTGGCGGGTGTGAACCTGTGGCTCATCCAGGCAAGTTTCAATTCCCATTGACACCCGAAAGATAATGAGCTTATGGATGTTTTTCTCTTTTTTTTTTTAAAGATGCATTTTTGCTCAAGTCTGTGGCAGGGATTATAGTTTGGAGTTAATAATGCTTGTCTTCTGCTTTCACAAACAGAGTTCGGCGGAAAAATTTGCTTGACAGTCTCGCAGATGCCACATTAATTCTAGACATTTTTCATCAACGTACGCTATCATGAACTCTTTACACATCCAAATACCTGAGAAAATCGAGTTCGTTTAGACGGAATGATTTTATTTTACATTTGCTATGTGTAAAAGGCATGCTTAAGAAAGTGCGAAGGACTTTAAGATCTCTGCATTATTTGAATTCTTGTCATTCTGCAACACCTACACACGATCAGTCTTGGTTATCATCGTTTATACCGTACAGTGAGTGAAAACTATCTCCTACATTTTGTCTTTTTATTGGACAAATGCGATTTAATTAAAGCAGGATCTTATAGCAAAAACCAAAAGTCTCTGTATTAGGGGATATATCCCACCATGATCTCCTTCTCATAACAAACAGCTTTGTCTTTGGCACTTCCTGGTAAAGGCACCAGCTTTTTTTTTTTTTTTAAAGGCTAGCTGTAGCCTCCAAAGCCTGTAAATCTACAGACTATGTGCAAAACCAGGACTGTTGCTTGAAGGAAGATGCATCAGTTCTTCTGTGTGTTGAAGTCATGACATTATCATGGCTTGTACATCACCAGGTTCTGTAACTTCCTTCCCTCTCATTAGGCAGGCCTTTCATTGGTCTTTTTTGGGGGGGGGAACATGTTTCTGTAATATAAAAAAGGACAAAATCAGTGACGGGTGTGTTTTGTTCATATCTTTAAAATTCACTCTTCTTAAATCATTTTACAAAAATCTTATGCTTTTGTCTGTCTTGTTCCAACCAGTAAGCGCAATATAACAATAGGATCCATTGACCAACTCGTGG
The DNA here is from genome assembly GCA_015106755.1 of Etia nguti. Lineage (NCBI taxonomy): Eukaryota > Metazoa > Chordata > Actinopteri > Cichliformes > Cichlidae > Etia > Etia nguti. The sequence continues at coordinate 81,495 of VUQG01011856.1, forward strand.
GTCTTTTCTTCAATCCATAATTTCTCACCTGCTTATGAGAGATGGGATTACAATCATGTTCAGTTAGAAGGGCCAGCACCTACCACTGTCAAGTGCACCCAAGCCACTGTGGATGTTTAATGAATTTCTCAATTTTTTCTCTCCCCTCTCATGCTTCACAAATTAAGCAATGGGTTTTCCACTCCTGCTTAACAAAATACATGCTGGTGCTAGCCTCACTTATGGGGCTATAGGGAGAGAGTTTTCATACACATATGCATACTAAATATGGAAAGGTTTTCAATTATACCTGCGCTATGCTATTTTAAGGTATAAAATATATATATATATATATAAAATATAAATTTGAAGAACTCATATGAGGTTGCAACAGTATTATCAGTACCAGGAGAGGCCATCTAAATGCAACTAGAATACTAATAGTCATGTGACTACATTAGTTATTTCTAAAAACAAAAAACAGTATATCATTAAGATACATTAAATACTGTTGAGGCTAGTTTATCTGTTGTACGGATACATTTGTGGTGCCAGGCAGTGAAGCTGAGCGGTTGCCCACACCATCCCATACAGCAGCGTACCATCTCCAGCAGCTCCTACAATTATTTAATTAACAGCTTTCAAATATCAGACTGATTGATTACAGCCTAATGATTCTTTTATGTCTCTGTGCCTTGACCCTAGACTTTTTTAAGAAAACAAATCAACATTTCTGAATGAATATATTTGTTTATTTAAAACTGTTGAGCGAAATAAAGGCATAAGGAAAATGTTATAAAAAGTACATTATTTTGTATAATAACTATTATAATCTTATGGGCTTTGAGCACAATCATGTTGCATGACATGTGTCTTAACTGCTTATAGTTATATTTGCTACTCACTGCTGGAAATGCTGTGTTTTTGAATATATACAGTACTCAACAAATTTATTAGCCAACCACAAATAATCATAAAGACAAGAAAACACAATCTATTAGAAATAAGAAAACTAAAAATGACTGAATTCAAAGAACTGAATTCACATTTTTATATCTAAAGTTGAATCGGCACACTGGACTTCTCTGAGAACATTTAGTGGCTGAATTAAAGCTGTTGTTTTTGTTCAGGGATGCAAGTAAATAACTGTATTTGGCTTATTAATACACAAAAATAACATGCTTCATTATTTTTTTCTCTTTTTTTTAATGTAAAAAAAAAAAAAAAGTCGAAAATTCAGTGATCGTAAAAGTAATGATATTTTATCAGTACAAATATAATTTTGATTAAAGCGCTTGTGCATACTGGTGGATGCATCATAACAGGAACATAAAAATTCTTTTGGTAATTACCAACTCTTTTAATTTAGGGCATCTGTGCCATATACCTTGCACTGGGTGGGTGGATGTATTAGACCTAATGAATTTCAGTTTTAATTGCTAGTTCTTATAAAAAAGGCTTAATCCATATCAAACTGTTGACTTAATTTATTTAAAATCATGCTCTTTCCCTGGATGAGTAAGGAAGCATTTATTTTACAAACAGTTTTGATAGAGGTTATTATTATTTATTTACTGCAGATAGAAGACATGGCGATAAAAAGTGTGCTTCTTATTGGTAATTTACAGTAATTGTGGAACCTTTTTGTAATGTGTAAAGGCTGTAAAAATGCTGTTGAGTGAGGTTCTAATAAGGCACTAAACACCATTTATTCATTTTTAAATGGATGGTGCCTCCGCCTGAACAATTGAAATGGAAATGAAAAACAAAGATATGACCTCAGTGTCTTTAATGATGGTATCGGTCGATCTTTTGACGTAAATCGTTTTTATAATTTTGTTTCTTCTTTCAATGTTGCTTTTAAATGACCAAAACTGTTCTTGGAAGTGTAAGAAAAATGAAAATGCATCCAAACTGGGTATGTGAGAGTCACAAACAGGGTTACTCACTAGGAAACGTAGCTGAGAGACCCTGAAAGAAAATGTGAAAAACAACACACGCAAAAAAAGTTCACCCTTAGGAATAAGTTTAGTCCACCTTTACAGTTACAGGGAGTGCCCAGTTTTTATTTTTAGGGAATCTCTCGCTGTAGCATTGAGACCGCCTCCATGTAAAAATGATTCAGCTTCACCAGAGGGCATTATGTGGCCCCTGGCTCCATCTCTGGCGTCTCACTCTCCACTCTGCTGATTAGCCGAGTATGAAGATTACTGGCATGTCATGGCCAGCAGGGCTGTACACACTGAATTGTGCCAGGGGATCCATTCGCTCTGGCACAATGACCGGGCCAGAGTTTGCCATGGACTCACTTTCTGATGATGCAAGAAACTTGGAGAGTGGTAGTGTTGTGAGTGAAAGAGGTTTCTCTCCAATAGACGATATGAAATTGAGGGGGAAATGGGAGATTTTCAGGAATAACACTTAAAATGCAACAATCCTTTATGCTTTCGGGGTCTGATGTCTTTGAAAATGGCTGTACATTAATCACGTAGTATATCCACCAAGCAGCCCCAACATTCAAACCAGACGCGTGATGATGGATTATCTCATTATAATAAATACTCAGTTCTTGAACTTGATGTTTTTGTAACAAGAAAACGAGTAAGAGTTTATGAAATGAGGGACTGTGGGCCAAATTGACAGCCTGACAACTGGTTATACGCTTTTTCCAAACAGCAGGTCATGTGGAGGTCACGTTCACTGTAAGCAGTGGTTTGTACATAAAGTTGTCCTGAGGAAACAAATGGACTTAATCATTGATGTGCATGGAGAGCGAAAGCTGGCCTGTGTGATCTGATGCCAAAGAGCTGCAAAATGTCAACTGCTGAAAAGCTTAATGCTGGCTATAAAAAGTTTTCAGAAAAAGAAAATATCAACAACAACAAGAACCCCTTTTAAAATGAATGGTGCATTAGCGTTAACAATTAAAATGGAAATGACAAACGAGGAGTTGACCGCAGTGTCTCCACTTACTCGGGGAAGAAAATCGCAGCAACGTGCACAGTGGAAACAAGGCAAATCCTTCGGCGGCAATGTGATGTTCTCCAGTGAAACCTTGGTTCCTTGAGTTCATGTAGATATAACTTGGGCACATACTAGCTACCGAAGATCAGGGACACCCCTTCAGGGCAACTGGTAGTAGCCACTTGCAGATGGATGTATGCACCCTGTCACTGCAGAATCTCTTAAGGAAAGTTTGAAGAACAGGATAAAGAGTTCAAGGTGTTGACTTGGCCTTCAAATTTCCCATCTCTCAAACGCATCAGGCTTGTGTTGGATGTGTAGGAAGTCAAATCCATGAGGCCCCACCTTGCAAGCCGGCAGTACTTAAAAAATCTGCTGCTTATGTCAAGGTGTGTTGCGCATGCCAACAAAAAATCTGAAAACGACATGTTTGGAAAAGTATAATGAAACTTGCCTCAAGGACAACCACATGTGGATTTTGAATATCTCCAGTCCAGGCGTTCACCGAAAGACAGTAATTTCCTCAGCATTCCCCACAGCGTACCCACTTTCATGTAATCTGAATGAATTTATTGACTTCACCTGTGGATGGTGTTGAATATTCAGGGCATGTCAAAAAAAAAAAGTGGCATGTACATGCACATTAATAAAAATCAGAATGTTCTCCTCAAAAACAATTCCACAAAATGTAAATGATACAAGTGACCTTGCCTTGTGGGGAAATGAGAGGAAAATGTTGCACACATCATTGTCAACAGAAGCGATAGAAGCAGAAACTATTCCCCCAAGGCAACTGGAACGTCTCTTTTCCTCCTCCTCCACCCAGCAGGAGTGGCAGGAAAAAAACAGCTTTTTAAAATGAAAGATTGTGAGCTTTTGGATATTGACATCAACTCAGTTTCTCCCAGTCAAGCAGGTATTATCTGCATAGTGAAGCGTTTTGCTTTTTAAAAAGTCTGCGTAGTCGATACGAGTGTGTCCACTTTCCGTGAATAATGGATGAGGTGTGAAAGGATAGGTAAGGTGGGAGGGGGTGAATTCATGCATTGTGTGAGACAGGAAATCACAAGGATAGCTGCTGCTTAAAAATATGCATGCATAGTCACACAAATCATTGGACATTCACTCACATAAATCATCGCATGCAAACAAAAAAAGTTTTCCCGGTAATTCTGAGCAAGTATTCAAACAGGATTCAGATATTTGTAAGCAGTGCATCGCTAGGATGGAGAACCACTTTCACTAGTGTCAGTGTTCACAGGAAAAGTGAATTGTAAGATAAAAGGGGCTATTTTATATTTGCAATGGAGAACGTGTTTAGCTTTAAAAAACTGAAAATGACAGCATACGCTACACACAGCCGTGCTTGAAAATGAGTAAACCCTTAAAAAAACTCAACAGTTAAACAAGAGCCTTCAGAGAGCGCCACTCCCCTCTGAGGGCAAGAGCTATACTATAACTTTGATGTTTTATGATGTTTTTATTACAATATGCTGACGTCAGCTTGATTTTATAACAACACGCTGATGTCTGACCTTTGACCTATGGCTTTGAAACACTGCAGGCTTTGCAAATGGTGTATTTTATTATCTTTACCCATATAAATGGAGCAGAACTGGCTGAAATCTTTGGCTTCCGTAAGCTGTAAAAACTTCAGATTTTAAGATGATATTCAAGCAGTGTGTGATTTTGCTAAACTTTATAGGGTCATTGTTACGTCGTAGGGCTTCGTGTGAAAAAAAGTATCTGGTAGAGCTCTCTTGATGATCTTTCATATGATGCATTACTCGATTTGGTTTCTTGAAATTTCTTTTCAAGGTCAACTTTGACTTTGGGTGCCAACAACGATGGTCAAGCTCAAATGCTTAGCCAACCTCAGGTACTCATGTCCCCCAAGGCTTAGCATATTGTTGTGAAGTTTGAAGATAATATTTGTAATTTTTTTATTTTTTGCTGTGACCTTGACCCGATTTTCACCTAAATTAAATCAGCTCAAGCTGGCACAAAACTTGGAAATGATTTATTGAAAACTAGGATGCTAGACTGCAAACAAACAGACTCGCTGTATGGAGTACTACTGCTATTCCCTCACATTAAAAGGACCCAGTTGAGGTGGTTTGAGAATGTGACCAGGATGCCTCCTGGTCGGACCTGGCACCTTCCAGTTCAGTTGTCCCAGCCACATGCTATAGGGAGGAGATTGCAAGGCAGACACAGGGAATGCAGGAAAGATTACATTTCTGAGCAGGCTTGGAAATTCCTTGGTAAGTTGGAGGAAGTGGCCTGAAGGAGCGAGGTCCAGGCAGCTTCAAAATGCAAAACTGATTATTTCTATCTCGTTCCATCATAATAACCTGTTAAAGGAAACTTTAACAAGTGTGACCTGAAGTGTGACATGTTTATAATCATCAGGGATCAGGGCTGCAAAGTGAAAAACAATAAAACAAAGTGCACATATAGCCCCACAGTATAAGTGAGCTATAACACAGTGCTACCAAAAAAAGGTTACAAATAATTTCACATAGAATAATATCATAGAAAGTTATGCCAAAAGCATCCCAGAGAATGCCATTTCTTCTGTAGTTTAGTTCATTCATGCAAGATATTTTTTGCATTGAAGTATTGCTTTTGAGGAGAAGTGAGCCCAATTCTAGTTTGCTGCAGTGTGCATGAAAAGGAAAGGAATGTTTTCTGACTGTGGTGACGATATCAGTGAATGAGTCAATACTGGAAATTATTTGATGACATCCAGAGCAAGAGAAAAATGTTGCTTCTCAGAAATTTCAGAGTACCAAAATGATTGGGCTGTTGGGAGAAAAAAGTTTAGCGTCTAAGGCTGGGGTGTCAAACTCATTTCACATCCCGGGCCACATACAGCCCGCTTTGATCTTAGCTGGACCGGACCAGCGAAACTACCCTTTCTGTTAGTTTAAAGAAGCCATATATTTAACTGATTTTCTACATGATGAAGAAAAAGCTGCTGTGACAAAATTAAGAAGCTTGATTTCTTTGTGTAGTATGAATGGCCATTAGTGAGGATTTTATCAGAAAGAAAAGCTGTAAAACTTATGAAAATACAGTTAAAAGTCCAACATTTCTGCTTGTGCTTGTTTGTGGTGAGCAGCAGATCAAACAGGTTCAGAATTATAAATGGCTTCAAGCGCACATTCAGGCCTGTGAGACTCATTCAGACACTGAGCCATGGCTCGGTGCTACATGGAGACATTTCTGCATCTCTGCCATTCAAAGACACTTTGTATATAGTTTATTTTATGTAACATTCAATACTGAGCTGTAGCTTTAGTCTTTTTCAAGGAAGCAATTTTTGATTCAGCATTTTCATAAAAGGCTCTTTTCTATGCATTTGCATTGCTAAGGAGAACACACGTGAGCTCACATAACTGACTAAAACAAACTAAATCCAGCCACAAAGTAAAACTCTGATAATTGTTTTGATCTGCGATTCTTCAGGAGGTGGCAGTCTGTCTGCAGGCATGTAAGGAACTTGACATGAGTGAAAATGCACAGGTGTCAGTTTCACACTTATCCTTCAGTTGTCACTCTGTAAAATCCGCACCTGCGTTTTCCTGCTGCTTTCCACACTTCACACTCAGATATGTCTGTGCATGAAAATCTCAGGAAATTCACAATGCTCTCACTCCATGTACGGATATATTCACCAAAAGGGGAATGAATGGAGTAACGATTCAGAGGAGTCAGAAATAAAAAGCACAGGAACAAACCCTGACCAGGAAGAGGTGAACACAAGGAGCAATAAAAAAAATCAATAAATACATCAACACTGACCATAAAATATGGTAAATTCTTGTTACTTGTTCAAAATCGAACAGCCCATGTGTGCTTTTGCATCATTTGATACTCATATTACACAATCAGCTCACCACAGGAATTGATCTGGAATGAATGAGTGGGATGAACTTGAATAGAGTGAATGCTTCTGCAGAGCCCTGGAAATAGTGGCATATCCTAGAACAATCAAGAACCAGAACCAGACCTCCACATGCTTCCTTGTGATGGACTCACTTAAGTCCTTCAGCTAGTGAAGAGCATGTACAATGCTGTGAAAAAGTATTTGCTCCCTTCCTGAGAAGCTGATGAGTCATTTGTACTCGATGCAGTTTGTCTGTTTTCCTCTTTATTTACATCCTTGCTGTAAGAGCTTTTGATGTGACATGTGCTTTTCTTTTGACAGAAGTTTTTTTTGTGGGGGTAAATAAGGCCGTACAAAGTACAGTAAAACAACAATTCAGCCGTAACCTTTTGTGCAATATTTATCTATACAGAACATAAAACATCCCAAACTTTTCATCCCCAAATTCCCCCCATTATTTACAAAGTACTACACAAAATGATTTTTGTCCATCTAGTATTTTTTCCTCTCTAGAGTGTAATAGCATCATCACACACACATCAACACTGACTATCAACCTGTAGTCCTGTTTTACATAACGTGGCTCCACAAAAACATGCACTGCGAGAAATCATTTTCAGGTACTCTCTCAACAGGGCAGACTTCCTGAAAATTACAGGTTTCAAGCTCTGCGTCATACAAATGACTAGTATTATGGTGATGACAGCGAATAAACAGGCGTGTGGGTGTAAAAATGGGTGGAGGGAGGGGAGGTGAGTGGAAAGGAAGAAGGGCAAGATCACTTCAGAGACATGACCTCCTTTCCTGCCCACTACCAAGAGCTTGGATTGAGAAGAGACTGACGAAGAAGCAGGCAGTCATTTAGTGGGACCAGTAAATACCCCAGTACAGTCCACCCCCACTGCCTGGATAACTAGGAGGAACAGAGGAAAGCTTGGACCAAATTTCCGCCCTGGCAGTACGTTGCTTTAATTAAAGCCATTTGGCCTGGGGGAAAGTTCACGTTTAATTCAATTCAGGTTTATTTATATAACGCAAAATCACAACAAGAGTCACCTCAGAGTGTTTTATTCTGTAAAAGGACCCTGCAGCATTCAGGAGGAAATCACAACAATCAGACAACCTACTATCAGCAAACACTTGGCAAAAGTGGGAAGGAAAAACTCTCTTTTAATAGGAAGAAACCTTCAGTTTAACCATGCTTAGCAAGCCATGACTGGCTGGAGGTGAGGGGAAAGAGAAGAGGAAAAAAAAAAAGAGAAGATGGGGTGGCAGGTTAAAACGCACACCATAGAAAAGAGAAGGCATAAATTTAGTGTCATGCTACAGTGCTCAGTGCATCACATAAGCAGTCAGAACCTATAGTGGCATTACTAAGGGATGGTTTGAGGTCATCTGATCCGGCCTTAATTATAAGACTAATAAGTTACAAGTCTAGTCCTAAAAGTGGAGGGGGTTTCTGTCTCTGTTTTGAGCTTTGAATACTCTGCCTCCCGTTCTACTTTTAGGAACTCTAGGAACCACAAATAAACCTGCGGTATGAGAGCGATTTCGCTTTCTCATTCCTGTCAGCCCCTTGTTTGCAGCATTTTGGATTAACTGGAGGATTTTTTAGGGAACTATTAGAACAACCTGATAATAATGAAGTAACAAATTCATTGACTAATGTTTCATCATCACGCCGAGACAGGATGTTTCCAATTTGAAAAACATCCTGTCTCGTGTCTGTTTAACAAAGTTTATTGGTACCCGAAGAGGGCAGGATGACAACAGATGCCCTCTTACGTAACCTACACCTCTGTATCCGCCTCCTCATTCTCATCACCCTTTAAATCTTTTGCCCATGCCACAGCTGGCGCACAAAGCTGACAATGAGCTTTTCATTGCTGCCATTCACCTACACACAAGCCGCGGTAATTGTTTCTCGCTTTGATTCTCGCTTTGATTGTGCATCCCCCCCGGCTACCCGCCAAGCAAACTCAACAAAGAAACCGCGGGTCCTGTTATCACCGCAGATGAATGGGTGTGCACCCAGTTAATATTTCAGTGAGGTGGAACAGGAGCGAGAAAAGGGGGAGGATTTCTTTTTGCCAGTTGAAATCAAGCAAAGAACCCAACCTCCTGTCAGTGGCCCAGCGATTCCACGTTGAAGTGTACAGCTGTCTCACCATCTGTGAGGGGCCTTGTAAAATCCAAGACTGCATGAATGAGGTTAAAGGTAGATGATCATGCACTCGAAGGAATAAACTTCTACTGGCCCTCGTCTTAACTGGCTTACATAGTTAAGGATGTCAGCGTATGATATTTTAACATGCAGTACCATGCTTACGGTATAAAAGTGTGAGAAAACAGCTGTGAAATGTGCAGATAGCTGTGTCCAGGCACTGCAATGAAAGCACTGCACGGATAGAGAGGAGTAATGCAGCAGTGAGATGAGCTGACAGACTGTTACGCTATAGTGAAGTATACAGTGTGTCCTTGAAACATGTCACTGCGAAACACAATAATTGTCTGCTCTGAAACACTGAAAACACATCTCCAGCGGGAATTGGCAACAGTGATTTATTTGCATGTCTCAGGGAGCCCTTTACTGTTCATGGCTCCCATGTAGCATGTCTCTGACTTATCTGTGATGTATTGAGACTCACACAACAGGAAATTCCTATAGTACCTATCTCAGGCAATCTCTCATGTCATGCCGCCACTGTATAACATGATTAACGGGCCTTTTTAATGCACATAGCAAATGAGACAATAAAATTATGTGAGCGAATGAAGGATCTGTTTGGAATCCACTGTGGAAAGCCAAAATTTGGTGATACTATAGTATGACTACACCGGATGACACAAGAGGAATCTCAAGTAAGGAATATGAGCACAAGGGTAATATATATTTTCCACCCACTGCAGCTGCTGATAGATCTAAAATGCTGATCTTTTAAACTAAAATTGACAGAATCTTTGGACATGGAACAAAGATCATATTCTGTGCTGTCATTTGCCCTAAAAAGAGATATATGTCATGTTTTCCACAAAGTAAGCTAATTCGCAAACATTATAAGGGATAGAAATAGAAATAGAGGGCACACAGCTGCCAACCTTGGCCTATCAGAATTCTTCTTTCATCAAAGAGCCTATCATCTGCTTTATAACAACCAAACCGAGAAACGTGAGCTATTCATACTGTTGCAAAGACCCATGCACACAGCTAAAGGTTCACCATGGTTTTAGTTGTGTGGCGGCAGTTATATAGCTAGGTCTATGTTTCTCCCACAAAACGCTACGTCCAGATGAACAGAATCAACTTTTGGAGATTTACTTTCCTGGATGATTGAGAATGCATCAAGACCTATGTGCATATACCGTATTTTTCGGACCATAAGGCGCACCGGATTATAAGGCGCGCTGTCGATGAATGGGTCTGTTTTCACACATAAGGCGCACCGGATTATAAGGCGCATT
>VUQG01011859.1:3016-18735 GCA_015106755.1 Etia nguti
GTAACTTTTTTTAAAGTTTTTTTTTTTTTTTTTGGTCCAAATGATGATCTCATTACTGTACTTGAGTGATTCACATTACTCTGATGGTTTACCGCTAAGATCTGACTGGACACAAACTGCAGAAAATTTTGTTTTTCAAGTTTTATTTCTTTCATTTTGATCAATTCATGTTTTAATCAAGCTATTATGGCTTATCCCCCCCCCAAAGCAGGTTTAATTTTACTTAACTGCTTCTTTGTCTACACTTCTCTCCTGTTTCTCATCTCTACAGAGGGTCTAAATGATGTCATATTGTACCACCAGCCAGATGACAAGAAAAAGAATCGAGGTTTTTGCTTCCTTGAGTATGAAGATCACAAGACGGCAGCTCAGGCCCGGCGCCGACTAATGAGTGGCAAGGTCAAAGTTTGGGGAAATTTGGTCACAGTGGAGTGGGCTGATCCCATTGAGGACCCAGACCCGGAGGTCATGGCCAAGGTAAGGCACAGGACAAAGTGCTCAGCAATGTAACCTTAAGTGTATTTGCGCACACAACCTTTTTTGTCTTGTGCATTCGTTTGGATTTGCACTCCATTTCTGCATGGGGCGAAAAAACCAAAACATGCTTCTCTTTAACCAGGTCAAGGTGCTGTTTGTGAGAAACTTGGCGAGCACTGTTACAGAGGAGATACTTGAAAAGACCTTTAGCCAACATGGCAAGCTGGAGCGAGTGAAGAAGTTGAAAGACTACGCCTTCATACACTTTGAGGAACGAGAAAGTGCTGTGAAGGTATGAGGGGAAACCTTTTGGACTTAACCTGTTGTGATTTTTGTGTATGAATGGTATTTCACTATTATCTCGATTTCACGTCACAGGCTTTGACCGATCTTAATGGCAAAGACCTCGAAGGAGAGCACATTGAAATTGTCTTTGCCAAGCCACCTGACCAGAAGAGGAAAGAGCGTAAAGCCCAGAGACAAGCCGCTAAAACACAAATGTAAGCAAGAACTTTGTAATTCAAACTAGGCTTGCGTTGTGTGTAATTAATCCAACGACCTTTTTAGCCAAAAAACTGTCAAATTTAAAACTATGTTATATGGCATGATGGCTTCCTGATGAGAACTCTGTATCCTCCCTCAGGTATGATGATTACTATTATTACGGTCCCCCCCACATGCCACCACCAACAAGAGGCAGAGGACGAGGCGGTAGGGGAGGTTATTCTTATCCGCCTGATTATTATGGCTATGAAGACTATTACGATTACTATGGATATAATTACCACAACTACCGGGGCGGCTACGATGACCCGTACTATGGCTATGAGGACTTCCAAGCATCTGGGAGAGGAAGAGGAGCAAGAGGAGGAGTCCGTGGCGGTGCCAATCAGAACAGGGGCCGTGGGGCTATCACACCAAGGGGTCGAGTGGGCTTCTCCCAACGAGGAGGCCTTGGAACAATCAGAGGTTAATGACGTTTTCCTGTGTGACCACCCACCCCACCTCCACATTTTTACTTTGTGCTTTTTATTCTCAAATTTAAAAATGCGTTTAAGCTCAGTTTGCTGTAAGCAGGTATTCTGACATTGGGTCAGAAATTAAAGCACAAAGTTAAGAGCAGTGGCGTGAATGAAACGACTGATGGATAGCAAATGAAAGCAGCTATAGTTGTGAAAAGTTGGCACCACTTTTTCTTTTTTTCTTTTTTTTTTTTAACCCTAATCTCATAACTGATCTGACAGGTGATATCTTTGAGAGCAGCCAGTCAGCTTGTTTGCCAGCAGACAGGGTCATTCATAGCATTTTTAATGCCAGCTGAGGCCCACACAAGTGGCAAGACACTGGCGTGACTCTAAATGTCTGATTTATGGCAGATGTGTGCAACATTGGTTTCCTGTGCTAATTTTATCTTTTTCTTATTGGTCCAGCAGGGAAACGGGGGCGAGGGCGGTCCTGACCTGTCACAGTGGATACTGACTTGATATGTGGGGTTACACCGTAAGCTGCAATGGATGTCGAAACAACAAGCATGAGAAAAAGGTCCAATGATATTCCAGCCTTACAGAAGAAGCATCTCCCCTCCTCTATATTTTAACTCACTTTAGCCCTTTCCAGACATGACATAATGCATAACTATAATCTCTTTAGTGGTGTCATTCTGTCAATCAGACATGGGTCACTCTGACATTAATATTCCTCACGGCATCATTCAGATATGCCCACAATAATGCATGCAAAAGAATTGTTACTTTATGGCAACAAATTTTGTCAGCATCGACTCAAAATGTAACCATGTTTTTGAACGCTCACGCTCTCTGTGCTGTTAAGGTTTTCCACACAGGTTAAGAGATGCGTCTCTTATGGATCGTGAAGAAATGTCTTAATCGGAAACAAAACAGAGATAAGATGGCATAAGGCAAGTTTTTGCCGTTGAACACTTTCTTTAGTGAGCCGAGCAGTTTAGAGAGTCACCATGAACTGTCAATCTTGGGTGTGCCCATCCGTTAATGTTACTGCGTACAGTTCAACCTTGTGCTGTTTAAAGACTTGTTACTAGGTCCAAACTAGTAAGCTTACCAATGCAACTTTCAAGGAAAAGTGACCTGGGTGCTCGTTCAAATGAAGCCACCACGTTCAGATTATTGGAGAGTAGTGCATGTCTGAAAAGGGCTCATTTTTTGTTTTTGTTTTCTTTTGTTTTGAAGCTGCCACCTTATAAAATGACTGGAGGAGTCTGAATACTTGCCACAGCCTCTTTGCTGAGTCCCTGTTCCTAGACAGGGACCTATGAATTGCCCTTACAATCTACCCCTTCCCTGTCCCTGAATATGCCATTTTTATTTTTTTTTATTTTATTTTTTTTTAATTAATGACGAAATTGCACTTTTTAAGTTCTTAGGTTTGAAGTGGCTCAAAGGAGCTTGATGCTATTGTATATTTTTGTGCTAATCGGAATTTTTATTGTCGGAATATCCATGTTAATCTTAATTGTTTGATCTGGATGTTTGAAAGAGAACATTTGCAGGGTTTTAGGGTGTACCCACCTGGCATGGATAAGTCAGGCATTCCAGGAAAGTGGTTCTTTTCAGAACTTGTCTTTAAAGGGTTGGTTGACTACCTCAGTACAGAGGACTAAACTACCCGGCCTGTACTGTAAATAGGGAAACTATATCGATGAAAGCAGGGCTTGTTTTCATACAAAATATGCACAAGAGCTGCAGCGCAAAAACGATGTACTTAATGTAATATAGTCATTTTAGCTGCAGCTCTGCAGACTGCAAACAGTCACACCGGGCATGCAAAACAATCTCATATGATGAGTCTGAACAAGCCCTGCTTTTATCTTATTTTGAACTGAATTAGCCGCCTTGCTTCTTCAGAGTATGTAGTTACTGGTTGTATAGTTTTTCGGAAAATGTTACTTTTGTAAAGGCTTCAACATCACGGGCATCCAACTGCCTTTGATTTTAAAAAAACAAAATAAAAAAAACAAAAAACAAAAATAAAGCCCTGCAGTGTCCCTTTTGTGCCACTGTATTCTTCCAGTGGGTTTGTTTTTATATCAATACAACACATTTTCAGACAGCATCAGAATAACGTAAGAGCCTAATCCAATCCTTCCTCTTATAAGATCGTGTTAATCTCGAATGATCCCTCCCCAGTACAGCAACTATGTAGAAGATCTCTGGAGTTAATCTTAATGGATGATTGACTTGCCATATTGCCCAGCCAGTGAGCATGTGTGCCTAACATTAGCTGCTATGATTTGGTGAGGGATCATGGTATCATAGTGGTAGAAGGGATACTGCAGTGAACGATTTCTACTTCCAGGTATAGCATAAAGGAAACTGCTCTTCAATCCCAGTTTTCTATACAGTTAACTCCCTCAGTAAAATCATAACAACCACCTTTTGAGAAAAAAAAAAAGATGTTAGCAGTTTTAAACTATTGTTGGTGGCCAACAACGTTTTTTGCATTCCTGCAAATAAATTGTTTTATACTGTAAAATGGAGGTGAGTGTAACTTATTTTTGTAATAAAGTTTTTGATTTTTATCTGTGTCTTACTCTTTTGATTAAAACAAAAGCCTTCATGAGGTGCAAGGACTTTATTAACTGGAGGCAGTCGATCATTTTGGATTTTGGTATTTTAAACTTCATGTAATAAAATTTGCATTAAAGTTTCATGTTAAAATGCAAGATTTTGAATAAATATTTTCCTAAACGGGTTGACGAGCACAGTGGGGGTATGTAATGGACAATATCTAATATGCTACAGTTTATATATATTTTTTCATCTTTATGTGTATGGTGTGGGTATATAATAGTGTATATGATTTATGAGGCTTATATTATTTAATAGATTTACAGGGCAGACAATGGTGTCAGATGCAGGCATACATGCACAGTATTAGTGCCTTTGAATAAATTCAACACTATTTATTGCATTTGGTCGTCACATGTAACAATACTGTGTTAGTATAGTTACTATTACAGTAATCTACATCCTGATGTTGTAAACGCCTTTGTGTCATTTAACTGGAAGTAGGTCAGCGCCAGTGATAGAGCTACTACAGCAGGGCTATTTGCGGGTTAACCCCATTTAAGTCCACGTTAAAAGACGTAAAAACGCAATTTTCCCATGTTCCCTTGTGCAGTTTCCTCGGTCAAAGTACGACTGTGAGCTGTATAACGCACACACAAAACAATGCTGCTTCACTTCGCGTCCGTTAAATGTGACATTAATACAAATAATGGCCGCTCCAGTGAGCTCCACTCCGGGACTCGTCTCCTTGATCCGGGCACCTTGGCGTGGGTTTCATTTCAGGGGGAATATGTGGCTGACACACTCATTACCTTAGAGCTAAACTACAGCAGCCAGTAGCAGCTACTGCTGCTGGGAGCGCAGCGGAGGTGACATCACGCGTCTCCAGCTCTGACAACCGAGGCACCAACCACCGCCGCTGCTGCTGCTCCTCAATGGACAGCTATGCCCGTGACAGGACCGCGGCCATTAACCGAAACGGTAACCTATCAGAGTTTTAGGACGGTCCACGCACGAATGATGCTGTGTAACTGCCACTAATCCTGCTGTGGCTCACAGCTGTGCGCGGCTCTTCGCCTGCCCTCTGCGCGGATCCTGCACACAGGCAACCTGCTTATGTATTTATTTTGTTTTTGCAAATTCATTATGGTGTCGCGCCTGAACTACAGTGAAAATTGGCCCATATCGTCCGCCGTACACTTACAGTAAGTGCTTGAGTCGATATGTTAAAATCAGTGCAACCTGATACGTATGTAAAACGAAATGGATAGATTTAAAAATAATTAAATAAAATACTGTGACTTTGAGTGACTTTGTGCTTCCTGCTACACGCCCTTATTTATTTGTAGCCTGCAGCCACTTCGTAATGCGACCTTTGTTTATTTACAGTAATATGCAGTAGGCTGGATGTTGACAGACGAAGATGGGATGCATCCGGGCTTATCTGCAGAAAATAAGACGTGGGGTAAAGGTGGACCGGCTCAGAGAGCTTGGTCGACAATATCCAGTCTTCTGCTTCCTTCTGCTGGTCCTGCTTCTGTCCACTGTGCTTTTGAACAGGTAACTAGTTCACTCTCTCTCAATTAATCCCTCTCCATAGGCAAACCTGCAGCCCACTCATTTCACTTCATAGTTTACCATGTTCTTACTCATTTATACCCACACACCTCCCTTTTATTACAGATATATTCACATTATAATGGTGTTTTGGTCCTTCCTGGCTGGAGTCGTCACTTTCTACTGCTCCCTGGGGCCTGAGTCTCTGCTGCCTAACATCTTAGTCTCCATTAAACCAAAAATTAAGGTTGGTTAGAATATAACTGAACAAATTAGGAGGATACAGTCTCCACTGTCTGAGTGCCACAAGTGATAGAAATATATGTAATGTCTGTCACTTGTTGGAAGCGTTTTTGTTGCTTGCTTATACATTGATGAATAAAAAGGCACAAAAGCAGCAGCAGTTCATAATCTTGACTTTATCTTGTAGTCGTACCAGCAGGAGCTGTTTCCGCTGGGCCACAGCTGTGCCGTTTGCGGAAAAATCAAGTGCAAAAGGCACAGGTGAGTGACGTGGTTATGCTGTTGTGCAGTGGTCATAGACTGGACAGAAGCTGACTTGTGTTTTATTGAAACCTTATATCTGTTTCAGCAGCAGTTATATATTTAGCATAATAAATGCATAATGCTTGACACCATAGATTACAGATTATCTGTGACCAAGTCCATATCACTGTGTTACTACATATGCAATATATATATATATATAAAACCGCATTACTGGGTTGACAACAATAAAGTTACTTACTTATTTGGTCATGGGAGATTTAGCAATGCCATCTAGTGGTCAGACTGGATTCTTCTGTCTTCCTCTGCTGATGATACAGAATTTTTTTCTGTTTCATTCCTTTCTTTTTAAAATTTTGATCATATTTATAGACCGACTCTGTTACTGGAAAACTATCAGCCATGGCTTGACCTGAAAATTCCTTCTAAAGTGGATGCCTCACTTTCAGAGGTAATAGACATATTCGTTAAACACGTTATTATTTTTAAATAAACATTAAATTAACCTATCAAATTATGGCACAATAAAATCTATTGTTTTTATTTTAGATTCTAGAGCTTGTTCTGGAAAATTTTGTATATCCTTGGTATAGGTAAGAGTTCCTTGTATCCTTCCTCCGAGTTTCAAACTGTGGTATGTCCTGTAAAGTGAGGGGACAGATTTCTTTTTCTTTCAGAGACATCACAGACGACGAGGCATTTGTCGACGAGCTGAGAGTGACCTTGCGTTTCTTCGCAGCTGTGCTGGTTCGTCGGACCCAGAAGGTGAAACTTAGACTCTGTAAAGTTAAAAACTTTCAATGTTTTGACCTGGTCTTCATTTTTAAATAAACTTGTGTCTCTCTCTTAGGTGGATGTGGCATCTCTCATCACAAAAAAGCTCCTTAAAGTTTCCATGAAGCACATCGAAATTATTAGCAAAGCAAGGCAGAAGGGTATGGCAGATATAATCACACAGAGCAGCTTGTTTATTTATTTATTTTTTATCATAAAAAATGTGTTTTGGTTTCTTTTTAGTAAAGAACATAGAGTATCTTCAACAAGCTGCCCTGGAGGAATATGGTCCTGATCTCCACGTGGCTCTTCGCAGTCGCAGAGATGAGCTTCTCTACCTCAGGAAGCTGACTGAGATACTTTTCCCTTACATCCTGCCGCCCAAGGCCACAGACTGCAGGTAACTCACTGCTCCGGAAGTAAAGCCCATGTACTGCAACCATATATTTACCCAATTAAGTCACAACATGAATGCACAGCATGATTCTACCATGAGAATAGTGTCATTTGTTGCACTATGCAGCACTACGTCTTTATTGCTTCATTCTCTTATTTCCTGCTTCTGTATCTCTTCATTCTCTCAGATCTCTTACACTCCTGATAAGAGAAGTTTTGGCTGGTTCTGTCTTCCTTCCTTCAATGGACTACTTGGCTGATCCTGTGAGTGTAGAATAGAAATCCAAAGCTGTTTTTTCCCTGCTTTTGCCAGTCTAACAGGATATTTCTGTTACAGTCCTTTAAGCTCAAATGTGAAGAATTATGAGAATGCAAATAAAAGACGAATCAAAACACTACCTACGGCGCTACACTTGAGTTTGAAACTTACTGACTGCTTTTTTTTTTTTTTAAATTTCAGGACACAGTGAATCATTTAATTTTGATATTCATTGACAACTCACCTGTAAGTATATACTGGACTGTAACTGGCTGTCATTTACACTCACTGGTCGCTCTGTTTGGTTCACCTTGCTAGTAACAAGTCAGGTCACTGTTTTGCTTTCAGAACTCCTTCATATTTTGGTGGCATAAAGCGGATTTGTTGGCTGGGTTATAAAGGGATGGACATGGTCAGCAGCAGTACTCAGTGTGTGTGTCAAGAAAATATCCCCACACCGTTACACCAGCACCACCTTTCTGAACTGCTGGTATAAGGCAGGATGCATCCATGCTTTCATGCTGTTTACTTCAAATTCTGACCCTTCCCTTTAAGTATCACAGCAGAAATTGAGACTCATCAGACCAGACAATGTCTTTAGTATCTTCTGTTGTCCGATTTTGGGGAATTTTTATGTGGACTTCTGTTGCTGTAGCCCATCTGCTTCAGTGTTCAGCATGTTGTGCATTCAGAGACGCTATTCTGCACACCCTGGTTATAATGAGTGTTTATTTGAGTTACTGTTGCCCTCCTATCTGCTCAAAGCAGTCAGAAGTCTGGCCACTCTCCTCTGACCTGTGACATCCACAAGGCATTTTCACCCAGAGAACTTCTGCTCACGGGATATTTTCTCTTTTTCAAACCACTCTCTTTAAACCCTAGAGATGGATGTGTGGAGTAAATCCCAGTAGATCAGCAGTTTCTGAAGTACTCAGCCCAGGATGTATTAGCACTAGCAATGATGCCACATAGAAATTCACTTAAATCTCCTTTCTTCTCCGTTCGGATGCTCGATTTGAACTTAAGGAGGTTGCCTTGAACGTGTCTACATGTCTAAATGTACTGAGTTTGTGTCATGTGATTAGATATTCCCGTTAACAAGCAGTTGAACAGGCGTATCTAACAGAATGAGGGGTAAGTGTATCTTCTGTGTATTTACATGTTTAACTTTTCCCGACTTGTTCCCACCAGCCTGAAGAAGCTACAGAGCCCACTTCAACACTGGTTCCTTTCCTACAAAAGTACTCTGATACTCGCAACAAAAAGCCCTCAGTAAGTGTTTGCTTTCATCTAGGAGATTGAAGTAATTAATTAAAAACCTAAATAAAATTAAACTGCAAGCCACCTCGGAAACATAAAAGCCATCTGGCATCAAGCAAAAACCTAGTGACAATATGTAGCTGATATACAGGACAGCGTAAGCTTAATAGAAGCAGGAGGAATATAGCAGGGAATGCTTTATAGAGTATACTAATCCATTTTTTCCTGCCCTCGTATCAGGTGCTAAAGCTGGAGTTAAAGGAAATTCGAGAACAGCAAGACCTTCTCTTTCGCTTTATGAACTTCCTAAAGCAAGAAGGAGCTGTCCATGTCCTCCAATTCTGTCTCGCAGTCGGCAAGTATTTCCCTTTTATCACTAAATCCAGTTGTTTTTACAAATAAAAGATACTACATCGCTTTACTTTGTGCCCTACTCTTTGTCGGGTAAGTGTTACCTTAACTACTCAGTTCTGTCAGTCAACAGCTTTTCATCTCCCCATCTGAATTTATCAGGACAAATTACCACTCATGGGTGGCAGAGTTAAGCATCCTTTCACTGTGACATTGTGATGTCCGACTCTCTTAACTTCTCAGAGGAGTTCAACGACAGGATTCTGTGCCCTGAGCTGTTGGATTCAGAGAAGATGATGCTCCACAAGGAAGTGAAGAAGATCTACGAGACCTACTGCTTGGACGAGAGTGTTGACAAAATCCGCTTTGACCCCTTTATAGTGGAAGAAATACGCAACAGTATGTTACAGGAGTCATTAGTGAAGTTAAAGAGTCTTAAACAGCCTAGGTCTGCCTTAATGAGTATGCGTGCTATGTAGTATGCTAACGCGCATGTGTGTTTTTGTTGAACGTCCCAGTTGCTGAGGGTCCTTATGCGGAGGTGGTGAAACTGCAGACCATGAGGTGCTTGTTTGAAGCCTACGAGCACGTCCTCTCTCTTCTGGAGAATGTTTTCACCCCCATGTTCTGCCACAGCGATGAGGTTAGCGCCCACACCTCAATAGATACCACTAAGCCTATTGTCACCCAGCTTGATTTTCAGATTTAAGCATTTTCCTTTCTAAATTATGGGTCTTTTGACTGAATCGTGATTTCTTGCCTTTAGTTTTTTTATTGTCTCAGATATACCAAAACTATATCTGTAAAATGCTTAAAGTCGAGCTCAACTGGAATTTATCTACTCAGACCCATCTTTCGATCCCTCAGCTACCAACCGCTATCGGCCCTGTCATGAATATCAGACGCGCAACCGGCCAATGAGCCGGCACTGGACTTATGCGAAACTGCCAAGCCGAATTTCACCCCTCAGAAGCAGTTTCATTGAATTCAGCTGGGTGGACCAGAGCTCAGCCATTGTTCAGAGCAGGCCATAGCCCTGCGTGAATAGTGTCTGGATAACAATATGAGATTATACTCTACTTAGTTGCCACCCCTGTTCTTGCTCCCAAATAAACTGGGCATCAGTGGTTATTATTATTTAGGCATTAAAAGGTTAATAGATATGGCATGTTCCTTGAGTTTAGCTTGCATACTGTACCAGATTTTCCATATGTGTTGTTTGATTGCCGTGACCTTCTTTTTTCCACAGTACTTTCGGCAGCTTCTCAGAGGGGCCGAGTCCCCTGCCAGAAATTCCAAAATGAGCAGGTAGGTTTCACTTTGTTATGTTTGTGTGTAACAGCATAAATGTTTAGCATAATGATGCACAGGTGGACTTTCAGAAAATATAGAAACAGAAAACATCGCAAACACAAATTCACTGTTAACTAAGATTTTAGACACACAGTAAATTTCTGTGTTTTCTTCCACGTCCAGTTTTCCTGGTTTCCCTATTAAACGTACATAAATCCCTGTTTCCCCACAGCACTCTGCAGTACGATGACAGGATATGCTATGAGCCAGCTGCGTCACACATAAACATAACTGTAACTAAGCTGTACAGAAGCAACCCATTTTCTTGTAATGCAAGTTATATTAGACCACTGCAGTATAGCGGTAACTGAACTGAACCCAGGGGTCGACTGTCATGTTTTCTATCACGGGGTGTGGTGTGTATGTGGCCACGGGGCCCTGCCACTAACTCCTTGTGCATATTGTTCCAGAAATAGCGTCAGTTTGGATGACATTCGGTGAGTACAAGTCATCAGTGTGCTGATCAGAAC
Source organism: Etia nguti (assembly GCA_015106755.1). NCBI lineage: Eukaryota > Metazoa > Chordata > Actinopteri > Cichliformes > Cichlidae > Etia > Etia nguti. The sequence goes on from VUQG01011859.1 coordinate 13,966, forward strand.
AGTGGCTGGCTGAGTAGTGCTGCACGCAAGATTCCAAAAGACACTTCATACTTGCCTAAAGATTAAAGATGTGCTGCCTTTGTTTTTAACAGAATCACTGTGCCCTGCCTGGGCCAGCAGCCGTCAAGGAGGGCTTCAGTGTCAAAAGCACTAGCTGATACTCCGATAATAATATATAATTTTTTAGCACTCATCTCATTTCACCCCTAAATACATGTTTTATTTGGTGAGTGTGCTGTAGCTGCAAAAAGAGAGAACACTGAGTAAACTGACCTTAATGAGCTAATCATAGCATGTGTCACCAGTAAGCCTGTAAGGTGATAAAGCTAATAAAAGCATTATATCCAAAATGAGAGAATTAAAATGAAGGAAAACTCATTTTATGTGTCATTTTCTACACCTGAAAGCAAACTTGTTATAAAGGCAGTTTCCAAAGCAGCATAAATTACGCCACTCAAAATGATAGATGGGATAGCATATAATTGCTTACACAGCCCACAATCACATGTGACCAGTTTCGAGGCTAACCTCCCTCCATACCTGCGATTAAGAAACCTTCTCCACCTCTGCCCGTGTGTCCGCCCATTACTCCCATCTGTGTGTTTCCACCATCGTGCCTGTGTCTGTGACCATATGTCCACTCTGATTCTGTGACCACCATACTGCCTGCCCTGGTATGATCCACGATCCGCTCCCTCCTCTTGCCCGTGGGGACGTGACCCTGTTCTGCTTATAGTTCCTGGGACTGGAGCCCCGAGTCCCCGTCCTCACTGTTCACCGCCTCTGGCAGCTCTTCACCTGCATCTTGTAACTCCCTCCATGCCCAGTCCACGTTCACAAACTTCCCATATGGCTCGCTATCCCACCGCCACTCATCACCCAAGTAAGTCAGGGTCCATCTGTCTGTCACAGGTCGCTCAGTGTGATGTCATGCTAACCAGTTTCACACCCACGTGACCCCAGTCCCAGCCGGACGCCTGCATGGTGGGGTCTATGCACGGGATCCTGTTTTAATTTGTCGTTTTATTTCCTCCAGTCTCGTTTTCGACACTGCAGTGACTTTTTCTGTGCTCAGCTTTTTGTGTAGTAGGTGTATCTCTGTGCGTCATGTGGTGATTTTTATTTTACGTGAGCAAACCGGCACTCCCACAGAGCACCTGTGATGTTGTGTGCTTTTTATCGGTTGTCAGGTAACTGATCATCATCAGCATTTTTTACACCCTGAAAATATCCCCTCCAAGCTACACATCTGTTCATCACTGCTCAGTGCTTTGTTGTGTGTGTGTGTGTGTGTGTGTGTTTTTTGTGGCTCTGCAGCGCTTTATCGGCAACCCAGGCATTTTATTGTAAGATGACTGTGAAGTTAAACATTGTCATTGGTTTGGCTACCTTAGCTTTTACCTCCCATGATACAGATACAGTAAGCCGCTTCTTCTCCCCTACAGTCCCTCCTCTGTCACTTCTCTGAAGCTGCATGCGCATCTTCTCTTTTGCTCCCTGTTTAATAGCCTCCTTGTTTGAACTGCAGGAGTACGTCTAAGAGGGGCGAGTCCTTTGGGATTAGCCGCATTGGCAGTAAGATCAAAGGAGTGTTCAAGAGCACAACGATGGAAGGAGCCATGCTGCCATCCTATGGGCTGGTAGAGGGGGAGGATGATATGGTAAGGCACATCTAAAAATGGTCTAAACATTCGTTATAAGATGATGAAAGTGTATAAAATAATGCTCACATGGCGATAGTTGCTTTTTAGGGTTAAAATGCATGTCAAATTTAAAGCAGCGTGTCAAATTTATTAGAAGTAACTGCAAACAGAGTCTTCAAGCCATATTGAGGGTCTCCTGAAGTAATTCCCACATGGGGGCGTTGGTGAGTAAAGAAAAGGAAGCCACATAGCGTATTCATTCTACCTTATGGGCAAACCTTCAAGGTTTTCAGTGCAATTTGCCGACTCTGCCGGGTTTGACAAAGTTGTGTTTTTGCCGATTTCTTCAGGCATAATAAAATATCTTTGTCTGCTTTTCCAGTATTTAAATCCAACGCTTGGGTTCTGGCGTTTTCAGAGGTGGAGTCCATGAATTTGCCTGTTTTACAGTAGATTGTGTTGATTTTAAAGAGCAAGTGTTTCCCTGTGAAACCACAAAGATGACCTGCGAAAATGACTAAATATCCACTTTAAATGAAAGAAATAAAAAAAAAGTATTTGTCAAATGAATAAAAATCAGCCAATTTAAGGACTTTTGTAAATTTATATTGATGTGACTTCACATCAAAGTCTGTTACTGCACTTTACTGTCTTTACTTTGTTAATTCCTCATTCCGCATTTATTGTAAAGGGATATCCTGTGTATACATTGCACTTCCCTTACTTGTGGTCAAGTCTCAGTCACCTTTTTTTTGTTTAGTTTTCCCTGATCTTCACATTTGCTGTTCAAATTAATAGTAATTTTGATAGGAGTAGATATGGTTAAGCTAAAAAGAAGCCATACACGGAGAACAAAAGAACTCCAAGAAATTCAAGTCAGGCCTCTACCTTTGTGTGTTTTGCAGCATAAAAGTGGTTGTGTTGTTCGTCTGTTGTGTACTCCGCAAAGCCTTGACCTCAACCACTCTCACTTCCTTCTATTCAAGGTGGAGGAAGCCATGATGGTGCTGGAAGATGATCCCCCCATGGAGGCGGCCTCCACCCCGAGCACCCCGCGAAACCTCTCAGCCTGGAACATCACAATCCCGTACATTGATTTCTACGATGATGACGTAAAGAGGGAGCGCATTCCAGTGTTTTGTATTGATGTAGAGCGCAATGACCGGAAGGCAGGTGAGGCTGTGCGGACCTTTTCCTTCAGTGTTACTTAGTGTCATCTGAGTGAAGTCACTCACCATTTCAGCTGGGAAGTTTTTAGAGTCATCTGTGTCTTTTTATACAATTTAACTCTGATTGAAAAAAGAATCTAATTAATAATTGAATATTCTTACCAGAAAAAACCCCACAAAAGTACACAATCTCAACCAATATATCCCAATAAAATATACTTGAAAATAATCTATAATGTTATTAGAAAGACATCTGAACAGATGCCCTGGTGTCAAATACGGCCACTGCTGAGAAGTTCATCATGATTAATTCCCCTCTTTATTTATTCTTTTTTCTCCATTTCACATGTAAATCATCAAAGACCTGCTATAATTTGTTGAAATGAGCCTAATGCTGTGCAGCTTACTGAACAGTTAACCTCTCGCTACAGTTTGAATAACCAGTGTGACTAGCTCTTTTGGTTTGGGGTCATTTTTTGTTTGTTTCTCTGCAGTCGGACATGAGACTGAGCACTGGTCTGTGTACAGGAGATATCTGGAGTTCTACGTCCTAGAGTCAAAGCTCACCGAGTTTCACGGTAGGTTTTCTTCGTAATGCTAATTTAGAGCACCTGTGCGCTGCTCTGTTTTTCATTCAAGGCCATCAGGAAGGAGTTTTCCCATGAAAATGACATGGTCGGCTCCACAGAAATCCCAGATTATTACTTCCAAGTAAACTTACATTTTAGAAGCGAAGAACATTTAATAAGCCTGTTGCGTTATTTGGGGGTTTGGAAACTGCACGGCTGTTATGTTCCAGTTAAAGAAAGATACAAATTTTTAACACTCTTCTTTGTGAAATCTTGCAGGCTCATTTCCAGATGCGCAGTTGCCCTCAAAGAGAATAATTGGTCCCAAGAATTATGAATTTCTGACATCGAAGAGGGAGGAATTTCAGGAGTATCTTCAGGTAGATATCGGAGCTTCTTTGGCCTTTTCTTCTGAACTGCACTAGGCAGAATACTCAGTCATGTGAAAAAGAAGGTTTTCGAAGGACTCTATGCAGTGCTGTGAAACACTGAATACAGCCTTACTGGTTCCATAGAAATTATGAGTGTTAAGAGCAGTCAGATGCTGCTAATCGAATGCACTTGATTAAAGGATCATCAGCAAGTGTGACCACCTCTGATGTTGAAATGGAAATGCTTTCTTAATCAGGTAGCATTTAGATAGGTGTAAACTGTACCTAGACAGTATAACAGCTACAATAATCTCTTTTAAAAGTATCATGCTTTATGTAATTACTGTGTAGCTGCACTTTTAACATTTTGCTATATAATTTCTTATATAATTGTACTATGATGATTGTAGTGTATGTATGTGTTTATGTCTACATGTACCCAACACTAATAATGATAAACATAATATACAAAAACGTGCATCCTATTGTTAATTTTAATAGCAAAACCCAACATTTAGGACTATGCATTTAGTTTATGCATTTTCTGCAAAATATATATTGGAACCTGATGACTTTCTACAGGGTGGGCCATTTATATGGATACACCGTAATAACATGGGAATGGTTGGTGATATTAAAGTCCTGTTTGTGGCACATTAGTATATGTGAGGGGGCAAACTCCTCAAGATGGGTGGTGACCATGGTGGCCATTTAGAAGTCGGCCATCTTGGATACAACTTTTGTTTTTTCAATAGGAAGAGGGCCATGTGACACATCAAACTTATTGGTAATGTCACAAGAAAAACAATGGTGTGCTTGGTTTCAACGTAAATTTATTCTTTCATGAGTTATTTACAAGTTTCTGACCACTTATAAAATGTGTTCAATGTGCTGCCCATTGTGTTGGATTGTCAATGCAACCCTCTTCTCCCACTCTTCACACACTGATAGCAACACCGCAGGAGAAATGCCAGCACAGGCATCCAGTATCCGAAGTTTCAGGTGCTGCACATCTCGT
>VUQG01011862.1:2852-25436 GCA_015106755.1 Etia nguti
GGAAAAAAAAAAAAAAAAAAAGACTGTCCAAAAAATCTGCATGACTCAGACTGACTAAAGACTGAGCAAAAGTTGAGGAAAATTAGCAGTGAACAGTTGGCTGTTGTTAAGGTCATTAGTTACTTTGACCAGCGCTGTTTCAGCGCTCTGAAGAATGCAAGGCTGGTCTGAAATGATTAAAATCAATAGTCCTCTTTGGTTTCTATTGAAATGGGTCAAGTATTTCATGCTTAGGGCTGGATGAAAAACTGCTAGTGGATAAAGGATAAAACAGTGGAATCAAAAGGGTTTTTTTGGGGGGGGTTTTTAGAGAGTAATTTAGTTGTTAAAGTGTCATAATTTTAGCGTTCAGCTGTGTGATGTGAAAAAACTTAAACCAGCCGACCAGTTAGCAGCTAAGGGTCAAGGTCCACAATGTGGTAGTTAGGACCCAGACATATATGGACAATATGATTAATTTTGTTAATGAAGGAGAATAAAAGTGGTTGCAGATGATAGAAGATGCTTCAGTTTCCAGCTTGTCCTTCTTTTACGTCTTTCTTACCTTTTTCTTTTATCTGGTATGGTGTGTTAATTTAGAAAAAAAAAGCAATTTCAAGAAAAGATTTATTTTTCTGTTTTTAGCAGGTGCTGTTGAAACTGGCACCGCTTTGAAAGTGTTATTAAATTTAAACATTAAACACAATAGGTTTTCTTAGTAGAGATACAACGAAACTAATAGCTGAGGATGAGAAACAACAATCCCAGGCACAAAAGGGAAATTTAATACTACCGTCTTCAGTCGTCACTCTGTTTCCTAGTTTAAAGTCAAATGTGGGGGATGGCACCTTTTATCCTGCAAAATGGTGCAGTGAGGGTCAGTGTCCTCTGAGTGGGACAGGAGCCATTTAACAACACCACTCTCTGGAGTCATGCCACTGTTTGGAGGTCGGAAAAGACAAAAATATATATATATATATATGTACCCACACACAGACACACATGGCATTGTCCTCTCCCTGCTGTGACCTTAATTTGTTCTGTCTTGAGTATGAGTACCTACTGGGCAGCTGATGCACCTTAAGGGAGCAAGCTGACAGCACACTTGAGCATTATATACATATTGTTTTGAGCATATGCATGGGAAAGATGAAGACAGACAGAGGAGGGTAAAGATTTGAAAAATAAAACACCACAAGGACAGACTGTTGCTGTGCATGTCGTGCATGTGTTTTGAAGACTGTGAGTCTCAGGTGAACTTTGCTCATATTCACAAATTTTAACCGGCAGCAGTCTGAAAAGGCTGATGTTGGTGCAGCACCACTAATAACAGCAAACCCCCCCCCAAAATAAATAAACAATACACAAGCTGTCTCTCTGCAGGCTAATCTTCTAATGAAGATTTGTGGCAGTGGCTGCCTGGTGATTATTGGCCTAGAACGAACACAAAAGCCATCTTTTTTGTTACTGTAAATAAAACCTCACATTTACACAAACCATTGCAGGTGAAAATGAGAAAATTTAGGCTGGAGGCTGAAATGTTGCTTTTATAGCATATGGGCTGGCAAATGTTTTGCTCTGCTGTACTGTCAAACGTCTCATGCTACAGTTAATAAGCAAAACCACTACAAGCCCAAACATTAACCACCATTATTCAGATTTGAAAAATGCAATGTGAAGTCGCTTATGTTCATGCGGTAATTCCTGTCTCACTGGGACAAGTGCACCAATCCTGACTATGCTAATTTTATGGAAATGTTTGTTTCCATCCTTCCTCTTTGGTTCCATTTGTTACATTTCGTCAGTGCTCTTTTGAACTACGTTTACTGCCACTGCGTGTTAGCTGAAAGTTATGTTAAACATTTTAAGCAACCATTCCTCCATCTGTGCATCCCACAACAGTGTCTGCTGCTGGTGCATTAGGCAAAACTGCCCAGTGCAAAATCTTTACATGCATAAATGCAAAAAGGTGTTTTTTTCTGTGAGATACATGACGCTAACACCAGCAGATAGAAACACACATGAATGACCTCAGGTACCTCTTCACCCCTGTGCCCCTTACAGCCTTCTAATCCACACCTCTCTTTACCTTCCCCGTGCGCCCCCAAGGCAGGGGCAGGGAGCTGTGGTGCAGGTCCTGGCAGAGTCCCTTATCATCACTCCCGCTTTCCTACTTAGGGGTAGGGCCGCATGTTCAGGGGAGAACTTGTTCAAAGACAGGTGTGCATACCAGACGCCTGTGTTAAGTCCTACACCATGCGGTTTCCATAACTACCTGCTAGTGAGGCTTCCCCGGCACTCATCCAAGACTGCGCTAAACCCTTCTGATAGCTCTAGCTACACTAGCTGTCAATGGGCAAGACTCCACAGAGGGCAGGTCGGAGCTCAACCTACTGACGCCTTTTTGTCACCCAGCCTTTCTGCTACTCATCATCAAGCATCATACATACATTTAAACATGCTGGAAGAGGTTTAGTTGGCAGAGGGAAGGCGTTAGGGGTGGAGATTTAAGCTATTTTGAGCTGTTCATGTAACATTAAGGATTAAAAGCTAGCTTAAGGCTTCTTGGAACCAAAAGCTGGTAGCATTCATTCAGTCTGTGTGTCCAGCAGTAAAGTAGTAGAGCAAAGTGAGATTTGTTTGGATGACTGAGGTACCACAGTGAGGACGTCCTTGTGGCTATAAGTAAAGTTCAGGCAGAGCTTTAGGATGGCAGTATGTTAGATACACTGCTCATATTTCCTCTTTGTATGAGTCAGATGATACAGAGACAGAAGTGCTCCATGTTTGCTGTCACAAGAAAGCATGGATTTCACCCTTTAGCCTAGCTGTAACCAAAGAATTGTCACTCCACCCCACATCCAGTCTTCCTCATCTCACTGTTTGCTCATTTCCTTCTTTATCCCTTAGGTCCCAGTCCTCCTACACTATTCACTCAATCCCGCTTCTCATTCCGTGCTTTCTTCATGGAGATCCTCCTTCTACCCTTTAGCTTCCTCCTTGCTAGCCATGCTCCTATGAAATGACCTTGCTGCAACTCAATTGATTTCTCTTCTGGTCTTTGTGTGAAACCCTATCTCAACAGCACTCAGAGGAATTTCCTCTTCCCCCCCAGAGCTGGAAAGAGCTAATTCTCTTTCATGAGGACACTTTTCACTCCATTTTATCTATCTGCTTTCGTCTTTCTCTTCCCCCTCCACTTCTACTCTCTTCTCGTTTGAGCACACAGAAATAGAACAGACATGATTAATGCAACATCTATCGCAGCCAAACGTTAGCTTTGCTCAACCTTTTTACGCTTGGCTGCCGTTTGAACCTTACAGCACTGCAAGTGAATTATCAGATCATCACATCATCATAAATGCTTGATTCTTTCTATACATGAGCGTGATCAGTAAAGAGAAAACAAAAGGAATAAGAGATCAAATGAATATTTGAGTATATGAATTTTTTCACAATTCCATATATGACATACAAACTGCTGAATCAGATAATAACAGTATACACTGAATGTCTCCAGTCCATACTCAAATCTCTTCAATTTAATTTGCTGAATTTGTGTGCAATTAAATCAAAAATGCAACGAGGAGTGAATATAAAAACGGTCTTATTATAGATTTATGTCACTGCACTGTCATAATAGTCCAAGTATTTCAAATTATGTTGGAGAAGAATAAAATAAACCATTGCATAACAGAGTGCCATGCAAGTGCTCAGCATTTTCATAGGAGTTGTTTTGAACTTAGTGAATCATAACTGAGTTATAACCCTTATATATAAATATATATCTATATATCTCAAAAGAAAGAGCTGAAAATAAGAATTTTTATATTTTCGTGTAATGTAAAAACACCGATTGCTGAAATATTTAACCAGTGGCAGGGCAGTGTTAAACAGGAAGCAAAGCTTTTGATCTCCACTCTTTCATCAAGACAGCTGTATGACACAAGGTAATTCAATACCAGTATGGCCAAAAGAGAACACCTGTGCAATGCTAAGCAACCACATATAGGGAATGTGGATAAACTTATTAACAATTTAGTGTTGGACACAGGAAATCCTAAAGGAAAGAAAGTCACAGTTCACGAACATAAATAAAATAAAAGACAATCGGCAATCAAGTTATTAGTAAGCATTGTCAGGAAAAAAAGAGCATAATTAAGCAAAGACATCAGGAAAATAGATGACAAAAAATACATGATAAAGGCAACACTGTCTCTCTGAAAACACTAGAGAGCTGCAGTGTGAAGAATCATCTGTGCCTCTTTCCACTTTGTGATCAGACAGACTGTTGAAGCATACAGAACATTTTCCAGGCTTCAACTCCCAGGTGTCTTCTAGCCCCAGGATTCCCAGTAAGTAGTCAGCCAGCTTGCCTTGGTGAATGCACTAATGTGACACCATAATCACGCACAGGTGCATTTCTGTGCTTCACAGCGCAGCAGCAAAGCACCAGGTTTTTTTTTTGGTGGTGGTGGCAGGTGCCGTGGGCCCTAGTGGGTGTTGCATAAACGTCACAAATCAGTTTTATTTTCACTTTTTCTTTTCACTTTATGACTATAACTTACAAAAAAATATCATGTTTACTCCAGGATCATTCTAATTTTTACAAAAAAAACAAACAAACTTTAATACAGGGCACTGCAGGGAGACCAGTGAAAACATGGGAGTCAGAAAATCACACACCTTTACCTTTTGCTGCTCCGCAGTGTGCCACACACACACACACACACACACACACACATGCCCACACACACACACGCACGCACACACAAACAAACACAATGGGTTTCCATCCCACCAGTCCAACAACAGGCCTATTCATTAGAGTCTCTTACAGACAGTATTGACAACCTGCTGACACACAGTCACTCCAGCATAAACAAATGGAGCAACAGAGAAAAGCCAGGCAGGGAGGGGAAGAGACCTAGCAGCTTTTTGATGGAAGAGGGATCTCCACAAACCAGGGGTGAGCTAGACTTAAAGAAAGAAGTGGCAAGCCTGCCACTTGCTCCTACTCACATAATATATCCACCTAATATCCCTCACACACACATTATACAGTCTCCCTACAAATGAGTGCCACATTTATCTTACATGCTAGGTCAGCCCTGACCTTTGTGGCATATTGTAATTACTGTCATGGGAATAAGTCTTTTTTATTCTGTGCCTTGCTACGCAGAGCAGCTATAAAGGTGAAGTGGGTCAAGCACACTGAGCTACTCATCACACAGATCACACAGCACAACGCCGTAGTCTTACCTCTTCCTGCTGAAAGGCATGATGATATTCTACAAAACAAACTGGTGAAACCAGTGGTCCACTTGTTCAAAAATTTGCAGAAAGGTAGAAAAATGGGGTTGCAGAATTCCTGCAGTTTCAGCGGCTTTTAAGTATTTCTGTTATATTTTGGATATGCAAAGAAGCATAGAGGAAAAAAACTGGGGCATGAATACCAAATATCTAGCTCATTAATGAGTTATAATTACTATGTCGCTTTGACATAAACAAAGAAAGCAGCGCAGTCATGGAGAAAATGGGAATGGGGGGCACTGCTGATCTGCTCAAACACATTTTTTTATGATGTCTTTGACTTGACCTCTGGAACCAGGTGAGTGTGTGCAGTCAATTAAAAGAAGGGGGTTGCAGAGCCCAGTGAATGGAATGAGCAATAGCTATGCAGACAGGTCAACAGAAAGATAAACTTTATGGAGACAGATGAGGTAGGAGTGGACGCTCAAACACAAAAACAAAGAGACAGATCGGCTGCATGGCCCTGAGCTCGGGAGGTCAGATCTGACTCAAACAGACAAGACAGATGAGACATGAAGCAACGTTTAAACATGAACTGCTCATGACATGACAGGTCCTCCCCCAAAAACTTTGCAATGATGCTAACAAAGTAGATTTTACCAGGAATGCTTGTCAGACAGTCACCATGCAATATCTGGTGACAGTAAGAGGGCAATACAGACAGTTCCTGTCTAAATGTGGATTCTCTACCAGGAACTCACTCCAGGCGTAGATGTTTTGTGCTACACATCATGGCGGCTGATCACCAGGACGCCACAGTCAACTGAGAAGCTCTACATTAACAGGAGCCCAGTGATCATGTTCGTTTTTAGCTTGCCATTGTTTTCTTGCTGTTTCTCTCTCTTCTTTATCCACAAACACACACATGCATGCACACACACATGGACGCACACACACACACACACACACACGTGCACACACGCATGTACTGACCAGCAGCAGTATCATACCAATACCTCGGTGCAGAGCCCATGCCAGACAGACAGGCAGCTATGCTGGCTGCCTGCAGTTTTGTATATAAGCACACTGCCATTGCAATGATCAACTTCAGAATTGTCATTACTATTACAGCAGCCAAAAGTCTCTGTCAGGCCTCCAGAATGCCGACAAAGCTAATTACAATAGAATTGTGTACAGCATCAGGGACAGAGCCGCACTGGTAAAGGTTGTTTGCTCAAGGTCACAGAAAACAGTGGAAAGAGAAAAACACCAGTAGCCATGCAGACACAATTGCTGGAGCATGTGGTTCTCGCAGGCATACTCAAAAACACATTTCTTTCTTTAACTGCATTTTTATAACGACACACATTTCCAATTGAGATATGTTATCACAACGTTGCAGATTTATATCAGTGGGCTTAATCAGGAAATTTGCTGATTGGAGGTCGACATCAACCAGTGCCAGAATTGTAAAGGTCATTACAATGACATTACCCTTTTCAGAAGAAGAAAGCTAGAAATGTCAAATCACTCAGTAGCCACATCATCATGCAAATGGAGCAGAATGTTAGGCACGGAAAAATCTCAGTGTTCAGACAGAAATAATGAAAGATGCCTATCTGAGTGACAACTTAATAAGGAGAAGCCTTGGGTCAGCTTTTTCAGCAGGTGTGAAGTGGAAAGGTTTAACAAATCATTAGATGCAATGAGAAACACACAGATTTTGAACGTTAGAGCTACAGTTCATCATCACCGTTTCTGTAAAAAAAAAAAAGATCTGTGGTGTAAGCAGTTAACACTGATATCAGTCTTTATGCAAAGGCCAAGTTTATGCTACTGCACAACAGAAGTTACGTTCCATGTGATATTGCTTCTACCAAAATTCAAATACACACACTCCAACAACTACCCTAAAGTTTAACCTCAACCAGTAGAGTTTTAGTTGAGGGGGGGGGTGTTGGTGTTAAGATATCCTACCCAAATATCATTTACGGGAGCTGCTACCACCTGCAACCTGATCAAGACACTACTTGTCTGTTACATGAGGCTCAAGTCGAGTAATTGTTCATTTTTAACTGGCTTCAGAAATGCAAAATATAACCCTTAAAAAAGAGTTACATTTTAATGTTATTTAACAAAAAAATAAATAAAAATAAAAACCTTGAAAAAGTGAAAAAGTTATCTCTTTGATGGCTAAAAGACTTTAACTTTACTGACTGGTTGAAAACCTTTAGCTCACAGGTACACACACACTTTGAGCTCCCACACCTTAGACTGCATAACTCCCCATAATCATTAAAGTTATCTGCTTGAAAAACATGCCTGCCGGGAGAGCAGAGAAGCAGAACTGCGCCTGAATCAGCCCAGGCATGCGTTAAAACAAAGTGGCCTCTCCGGGAGAGCGTGCGGCAACGCACACACACATTTCGAAGTAATACATGGGCAATAAGCACACACGACCTCACAGTCATGGCCATATACAAATAAGAAGACTCTAGAACATTTTCACAAGCTGACACACAATGAATTTCCTTTTAAAACCTCACACATTCCTTGTATATCCACAGGGCAGCACACCGTGGATTGGTCGTATCACTGGACTTTGTGGTAGTGGCAAGCTCCCCATCCGCTGTATGAATCTACAAGCTGAATGTGAAGCGCACACAGACCACACAGAATCCCCTCTCCTAGACATGGCCACTATGAGACCAGCATACTAAAGAAGAAAGTGCTGGCTGACTCAGAACACAACAATGTCTAGTAACTGGAATCTATACTCTCCTGCATGCTAAAGACTAAATCTTCTTTTTAAAATGCTATGTGTCTGATGACTTGGATGCTTATCATTAATCAGGATGGCAGCAATGCAAGGTTAAAGAGAAATTGAGTGCTACAGTAACACATCATCAAAAGAAAGTCATGAATTCTGCACTGACTGTTTGTATAAAACTGAATGCCCTCAGTTATCACTAAGTTCAGGTGAAACCATCTTTGTCACTTAGCCCCTTCTGACAGAACATGAGAGTGGTGGAGTCTGGTCATGTGACCAAACAGACCATAATGATACAGTCCAGCGGAAAATGCTTTGACCTTCCATGTCATCACTCACACCTGCCATATAAATGGCACACTATTAGCGTAATTACAAACGCTATCCGTAATTTAAAGGTTGATCCAGGCGCTTGGTATTGACAGATGTCTCTGTGCAATCAAAACCAAACAGACTATTAAAAAAATAAATAAAACAGAGCTGCTGGTGGCCAAGTTTAAGTAGGGATTAGTGAAACAACAGCATGACGGATGTCTTCTAAAATCTGATGCACCAAAAAGCGACAACTCACCCAAAATCATTGCTGTGCGTTGCCTTTGGTGTCCCTGGGTTGACAAGTGTTCCCTCACTGCCCCCCGTCTCTCCTGTTTTCTCCAAGGGTACAATGGCTCCAAAATGTCTTTTCAGAGTTGCTCTCCACTCTCCAGAAAGAGGCAACTCAGAGAGGCAGTGCTAGATGTGAGGAGAGACTGCTGCTGCTGCTGCTGCACATGCCGTCCCTTGCGCCTTCCCTCTCCAGGTGAAAAACTGAGTGTGTGAGAGAGAAACAGCGCAAGTGTGTGTGTGTGTGTGTGTGTATGAGGAGGGGGGTCCTCTGTTTCTGCAGTGGTGGCTCAGGTAAGCCTCAGGACAGTACAGAGGAGACAGAGAGAGAGAGAGAGAAGGAGTGAGAGAGAGAGTGAGAGAGAAGAAGAAAAAGAGAGAAGGGGGAGCCTAAAGTGTGACAGCCAATCACGCTGGCAGAGGGGGAGACTACAGAGCCAAGATCTTCTTCTCCACAGCAGCCAGGAGGAATTGTGGTGTGGTCTCCAACAAACAGCTGACAACCAGTTTCCTCTGTACTGTATCACTTCACAGCTTCAAAAGAAAAGCAGTTCGATCTACTTTAAAGTCAACATCTGCTTTGGTCTCTCTCTGTGAAGCACACAACTCCCTTTCCCATTCTGGCTTTCTCTCCCTCTCTCTGCTTCTTGTTTTTTAGGGATTGGATATAACCTAAAGGCACCTTACATGCCTCTGCTCTGATTGGTGGCAGGTTCGACCAATGGGAACAGCAGCAGGCACTTGTCATCATGCAGAGTGGAAGTCATGAAGGGGAGACAGAGCTTGACTGAAAATGCTGTCTCCTAAAACCAATTTCTCACTTTTATTTGCCACACTCTCCTCACCCATCTCCCCCTCAGAGTGAGCCTGGTTTTCGCGTCTGTCTGTTGCATTCGCTGTTTATTACCTCCGCCTCGCCACCCTTTGACTCCATGTGTGTGTGGACTTGTAAGGGGATTAACCTTTTAGCTGTGCACGTTTGTGCTTCTCCCCCTTTCCTCCCTCCATCTTTTCAACCTACCCAGACAAAGTTACACATTTTTATCCACATCTGTGGTTCCATCAAAGGGGATAGACTTGAGACTGGGAGTGGGGGGGGGGGCAAGCAAAAAGCAGAGATGAAATAGAAAGCGACAGAGCGGAGGAAGCAGAAGAAGGAGGGGCAGAGATTAAACTAAATACAAACTGACAGAGGAATGAAGAGACGTTGAGTGACAAGAAGAGACAACCAGAAGGATTGAATATAGAGACAAAGACAGACAGAGTCGGACACAGAAAATGGGCTGCGGAAAATCTAACTATCGACCATAGCAATGCAGTCAGTGAATGAAGAGGAGCTTCGCAGCCAGCTTCTTATGGTCCACTTCCTCCACACCGAGGAGCCACTCAAAGAATGCCTGCTGTCATGTTGAGCACTAGTCTTTGCCTCTCTCTTTCTGTCTCTCTCTCCAGCTTCCCTTGTGAAGAGGAATCACAGAGAGACGTTCTGAAAATCACACAGCCACGATGTTATTGAGAAGCTCAGCCCCTAAGAGAAGGCTTAACAAAGCTGTCAAAAAATTAATCCCCTTGGGCGGGCATGCTTGCAAACACACACAGATATAAACACGTGAGCCTGGGGCTACAGAAAATGCTGCCTGATGTTCATAGTGCCTCCTCTTGTCCTGCTCTCTCTTTCCCTCTTTCTCTTCTATCTCTAGCCCCACCACTACCCTTCTCACGCTCTCAGGCTGAGGCTGTGAGTCACAGGGTGTTGGAGTGAATACTAAGGAGGCTGGCTGACACCTCCAATACCTCTCTTCACAGCAGTTCCACTGCATACGTTTAGGCTACTGTATGTAAACACTGGCAGTCTTAGGTGCCACAAACACCCACACAAAATCTTACAGACTCTAAGTTTGGATAAAATCCAGTGACTAAAAACTGCTGGTATTATGGAACATATGGTAGCTCTTAAAGACACACAGAAAATTTCCCTCTTTCACAACTGCAACCAAGATCTTACACATCCAGCAGAGAGAATAATGGACTTTACTGATGTGGAACAAGCATTTTTTTTTTAAGTGCAAAGGAACAGACAGGTTAGAAGAAGAATTTTAGCCTCTGGCTTCTTGGACAAACCACGCAGACATACATTACGTCTGTAGGAAATGGACTGAGTACAGAAAATATTAGTTTTCGAAAATGGGACACTAGCAGCTGGAATAATAGTTGTTATTAATATAGTTTTGCTTGCAAGTTGTTCCGTCAACATTTGTGTGTGTGTGTTTGTGTGTCAGCAAAAGAGCTGAGATAGTGTTTCCTCATTAGTTGTGTTGGTATCAATAATTCAGAGCCGGTCCTTGTTGGTGTTCAATGGGCCGAGAGCTAATGTGCTGTCGGGCCAACAGGGGCCCAGGGCCCAGCGCCACTTTAATGGATGTCATGATGAGAGGGTGAAATTGGAGCATGGAGATCCTGTATCGTCCAAAGACAAGAAGAAGAAGAAGAAGGGAGGCCAAAGCGGACGGCAGGGGTAAGAAGCTCAGGGATAAGGTGAAGGCCACTGGGGAGAGGACAGATGGTATTATTGGACTAGTATGTTTGGAGAGTGGTGATGTAGAGAAACATGATGTAGAGAGAGTAAGAAGGGAGGCAGGTGCTCTACTACGATTGGTTCCTCTATTTGTGCATACAGCCTTCTAAAGCTAATCTCTGTCACCTCTCGATGAAAGAGAAACTTATGCCTCTGTTGTCCACCAGGGAACTATTATAATGAATGATAATAATGAATAATGAACTGACATCATTTCACCTCCCATCCACTTGTGTTGCTAGAGGTGCTTCACTCACTAATGTTGCTTCGCAATCAGCGGAGGAAATAACAAATATGGTTATATTTAATTTACATGTCTATAGTTACAAAACTATTTTCTAAAAATGTTTCCACGAACGATGTGCTCCGATTACAGAAACTAATTGTAGAGGAGGGGAATTTTCTAAGAATTATGCCCGTGTATATAAAGAGACACAATTTTGCATTCAGCTGAAACATCTGTTCACTACACAAGCAATTAATTATAATGATTTAATTGGCAGTGTATTAACTGCTAGACACTGCTTTTGTTTTCCAACTTTAAAGTGCCTACTCATTTTTAGCAAGCATTCAAAGGAATTTGCTTGCATTCAAATGTGTCCTTGAGATCGTCAGATTTCCCAAGTTTGAAAGTTGTGCTGCTGACTTCTTAATGTTCAGATGTGAAAGCAACATGGATATGTTTTATAGATTTATATATAGCTGTCTGAAGTCTATATTTAGTTTACCTGACATACCAGGATTACTGCTACAAACCTTTAGGTCACACTACATAGACTGTTGCAAGTATTGCAAGAAAGTGTAAAATGTAAGTGTAAAAAATGCATCTGTACCTTTAATGATTTAAAAAAAATAAATAAATAAATTATTATTTCTAATTTTAAAAGTTATAAAATCACAATGACTTTCACACATAGGTCAAAGGGAACTAAAAGGTGCATTAAGAAGAACGTGGTACACTCGCCTTTTGTACAAACTAATAATTTATAATAAGGTAAGGTAAATTATCTGAAACATGTTATGTGTTGTATGTTGAATGTTGTATGATTTACCCCATAGGTCAGCGCAATAGCTGAGATAAGGCAGGATTAAAGATGAGTACAATAATTTAAGTAGTCCAGAAGACAGTTAACTTCATATAATATAGAAATACTTCTTAAGATTAAGATTTTTGTTACTCTTGAGATTTGTTATAATTAACAGAACATTTACTTTGATATACCATGTTTTGAAGTTTGATGCCTGCAACTTGTTTACAAAATATTTAACATACTTTACTTTTACTCTGTTTCTTGAGCCGTTTCTATCAGCTAGTTTTCACTTACCTCTGAGGATGCTGTGTTGAATCTAAAGTAGGCTTATACTAACTTTGACTTTTATACATAACTCTATTTTTTAAGCATCGCCGTAAGTCTTTTTGAAATTGCTAACACGGAATAGACTAATACTGAACTTTATCATAACTTTAAAGTGAGGCTAACTGTAACCATAGAAACCCTTAACCCAAAATATAAGGCTAACATTTGAAGACCAGCTTTCCTTCGAGGTCTGAAGTTGCAGTCCCAAAGTGTGCAGAAGTAAATTTTGATTCTAGTTAATGGTTAATCTATGCTGACCTCTATGGGTGTAAGCCTGTTAATACAGGGTGTCTTGCTTCTGTTTGAGCATAAACAGAAATTCCGCTCTGGTACTAGACAAGCATTTGGAAAACTTCCAAAATGTAAAATGATCTCATGTAAGCTGAAAGGCTAATATGTTCCCAGAGCCACATCAGCACACATAGAAGTAAATAAGGGAACCAAACAGAAAGCCAACACAACTGGTTATGGCCTTAAAGCCTGTCAAATTGAGACAGATATACCTTACTCAAGTGGAAAAATATATACAACAGATTTGTGGAACAGACGAAGCTGTTGAGGCCAGTGTCAGATACAAAAGGAATGACTGCTGAGTATGAAAGGCTTATAAATACTCATCCAATGATCTTCAGCGACAGCCTGTGAGAAATACTGTATATCAAACCTGAGGAAGAGAGTGCACATCTAACTCAGCCCTTCAAATAATGCCAAGATATGTCTTCCTCTTTCTATCCTACTTGGTGAACACACAATAAATCTACACTCACTGAAATTTGCAAGGGTGACTGTAACTCACTTCTCTTCAAGAGCTCAAGCTCAGTCAAAATGCAGCTTCTCTTGATCATAAATTCAAGTCATATTTCATCTCTGGGTCCTGCAGGCACTACAGTATGTGACTCTCCAGATGTGTTAGTTTTCTCTTTTCTTCTTCTAAAGTGTTTTTTTTTGCATGCTGATGCTGATATACAGGCTCAACCTCACTCATATATTGGGCTTTGGGTGCCTCCTGTCACTGCGGTGGTGAATTTAGAGGCTGCCTATGAAGGTCAAAAGTGAGCCGGCCAGGCAGGTGCCATCAGCGTACTTTTGACTTTGCCTTAGAATGTGACAAATAAGTCTCTGTGTCAAAGGAAAAACAGCAATCTTTCTCTTTTTAACCAAATAATGAGTTTGCCATGGGACACATTCTGTCTGGCGAGTAAGTGGAGCTAAGCAGGAGCACAAGGACCTCTGCATTCCCCTTGAATTGGCCTGAGCCTGCAAGTCTGACAGGCATATCACTTTCCAAATGTGAGGGATAATCATCCCACTAAATTTAGACTATTGATCAGGTGTGGATATGTGCAGGAAATGTGGCCAGCTGTATAGCATGTTTCTTGAATTCTTTGTCCCCCTTCAGAAAACACAGATCAGAAGAACAGAAAAATGTTTTCCTGTCACTCCAGATACAGTACGAAAAAAGAATTTACCAGCATTAAATCCATTTTTTCCCCTTTAAGATGGACTCCAACAATTGATCAGACACACTATTAGAGAAGCATACACATGTGTCCTTGTGTACAAATTTTCTCCCTTAATTTTGAATTAAACTATGAAGTGTTTTAGAGTATTTCTATAAATATAAAAATGTTTTAAGCTAGCTGGTTTTTATTTCAATAATTCACCATTACAACCTTTATTTCTTTAACTATGTTTATGCTTTTATCAAACTATCAAGATGATTGTTATGATTTGTTTTCATAAAGAAAGTTAATAAAGTTTCTAATGACTCTCTCCTACAGAAAGAGAAAGAGAGACTTACTGTCTGTGAGAACACTGTATGTGGATGTGTGTACACAGGTGGGTGTGCCTGTCCTGTGAATCCGCACTTGCCTGCGGAGGTGGAGAATGTCACTGTTGACTGTCACACTCTCACACTTTCCTGGCACTTTTACACCAGCACCACAGGAGCACAGGGCGCCTCTCTTTCCAGCCACATTCAGGTCACACACTTGCATCACAACTCCTTATTTATTGAAATTTCACTATGGTGATCAGCATTATTCTGCTCCAGGCCAACAGAATAAAAGCAGTGTATTTTTATTTAGACTATTTAGACTGGTGGCACGGTGGTTAGCACTGTTGCCGCACAGCAAGAAGGTCCTGAGTTCAATTCCACCATCAGGCCGGGGTCTTTCTGTGTGGAGTTTGCGTGTTCTCCCCGTGTTTGCGTGGGTTCCCTCCGGGTACTCTGGCTTCCTCCCACTGTCCAAAGACATGCACTTTGTGGGGATAGGTTAATTGATTAATCCAAATTGCCCATAGGTGTGAATGTGACTGCGAATGGTTGTCTGTCTCTGTGTGTTAGCCCTGTGACAGACTGGTGACCTGTCCAGGGTGTACCCTGCCTTTCGCCCTATGACAGCTGGGATAGGCTCCAGCACCCCCCGCGACCCTGAAAAGGATATGCGGATGGATGGATAGACTATTATCATCTCTCCAGCCAGTCCTCTATTATTAAAGCTCAACATGGGTCGACCAGATAACATCTAAAATCTATCCCCCTTCATGTATACATTATACATCATCATGAAGAAAGTATGAAAATGATTCTTTATTTAGCTTTTTTCCAACAATTGAACACAAGTGGTGTACTCGTTAATGGGGACAAGTTTCACTCAAATATGTATTCCTTGAATAATGTTTGTGTGAAATTTGAGCAAACTCATGTGGAGCTCAGTCTGGATGTAAGAGCAGCAGGAAACAGGTGGAGCTGTCAGGACAGCGCTCAACTCCACAGATGTATACTTGAGAAAAGGAAAGACCTTCAAGCACTGACCTTCAAGCACACCTGTTCACATATTTGTCGAATATAGTCTAATTTAAAATAACCAAGGCACATTTATGAAACCAAAAACTGTCTACAATAATCACCACACAGCTGCAACACTGAATTAAAATTGAAGAAAATAGAAGTCAAGCATACTCGATAATTTTAAACAGAAGCAGACACATTCCAGAAGACAGATGATATTAGGTTCATTTCTTACCTGTGCTCCACATTGACTTCAGCTACTCCTGCTCTTAATGACTGGGTCCAGTCTCTAACACTAGCTAGGTAAAATGAGAAACAACTACTTCGTTTGTCGAATCCTTGTACAATTAAACTGATCTGGGTTTTTGCAAGTGGAAGAAAAACGATTAAATTCTCATTATTTTGAAAAGATTCCCAAGATCAGTGAAAGGAAACAGCATATACTAGAGTAATATGAAGGACATGTGGACATAGAGACCGCATACATACACATTGCCTCTGTCACCTCCCCTCCACCTCTCTACATCATACCTCCTCCCTCCCTCTTACTGTCAGCCCTGTGTGAAAACAAAGCGAGAGCAGGAGAGTACAGCAGCTAATCTTGACAGACCTGGTGAGAGCAGTCGTGTCAGGGGAAGGAGCGAGCCGTTTGCCGAATGCTGTAGCGGGGACTCGACAGCAGGAAAGAGGGCAGAAAGGGGAGTCAAATGTCAGTGAAGGCGTGAGGAATAAAAAGTGAGGTCCAATACCAACAGATGAGAATTACCCAGCCGTGAAAGGATTTTCTTGGTACAGCATGTGGAGTGAATTCTCCAACATTTGCAAAACCCTCTTTTGCACACAAGCCTTTATGCATCTGCAAATTCTTCAACCTCTAAATAAGCCCTGTGGTCCCACTGGATCACAGCACAGTTGCTGTACCTCAAACCAACAGCAATGTTGAATAAAAGCTAAAGAGGCTGAAGAAAAATAGCAAAAATTCAGATATTAATAAAAGCAGAGTGACAACATAACACACACACATGCATAAATTTAGAGGTAAATTCTATTCTGCAGTAAGCAGTCATCCACCACATAGGCCAACTGGAGCTAGCTTAATGTGACATCAGCTGTACAGTGAATGTCCAACTCATTCAAAGCCTACTGTTTGATATGTCCTTACACAGCATCACTGCCTAGAGTGCCTCCAGCGATTAGTGTGCGAGCGTGTGTGTGTGTACACAGTGTGACATGCATGCAGTATTAAAGTCACACACTCACAGCCTTATAAGCAGTTACTGCAGCCCCCACCTCCCCATGCATTCTGCAGAAAGATAAGGTTAGAAGGGGAAAAGGACAGCAGTTTACAGATGTAAGCATTTTTTTAGCACCCAGGGGCCTCAGGGGTAGCGTTACAGAGTAACAGAGACACACTGCGGACAAAAACTGCCCCCGTCTCTCTCAGCAATAAACATGCCATTAAAAGTAGCACCAAAAACCATTAATGGCTAGTGTGTCTCTATTTACTGTTAGGTTTCTGACACATTCACATGTGGGAAAAAAAACTCAAGCGTATTAATAATTTCTCAGTAAGAATGCTTGATCGTATTTGTGGTTAATACTGTAAGCTGGTTCATAGCCAGAGGGAAGGCGAGAAGGCAAGGCGGGTTAGGTTGCCAATTTTATTGCAACAATAATGACAAAGGCAAACAATGAAAAACATTAGGTGTCTGTGTGGAAAACCTCACTTCAGAAGTCAAATTTTTTCTTTGTTTTGGGGTTTTTTTCCTTACCTAAATCATTTTAATTGAACTTTTGACTCATTTACATTCACTGCTTTTCCCTCAATCATCTGTGGTGTATCTGCAGTGGTTCTTCTTTACTAGCAGAGCCCGCTACAGAATTTTGCCCACAGTCGTAAGTAAGTAAGTAAAATTTGACTTGTATAACAACTTTCAAGCTAAATATAATAAAGATATTCACAGCAAAAAAAGGCAGAACATAATAACAAAAGCAAGTTTAAACGGATTCGTCCTCACAGCCTTGAACCTGGGGAGAGTTTAATCAGTGAAAAGTGAAAACAGCTGGAGAAGTGTGCATGGCAGTGATTTAAGCACATGTCAGGCTGAGTCCATTCTTGGTAAAATTATGGCGAGCATTGATGTGCTGGCAAAAAGGTTTTACTCATTTGGCAAAATGTACAGTCACGATTTACGTGAGCAAAGTTTTGTAGACTGGCCATTTAGAGAGGAATGCAACTGCACACCTGAAAAGGTATGACACCCACTGCAAGTAACTGAAATCATGATGCTTTGGAACATGATTAGCTAACATTTTTCCATCATATTTGTTGTATCTACAATATGTTATGGATTTGCATGGCTGTTACCTTTGGTCAAATCTCTTTTTAACAGGTTGGTTTAACTGGG
Source organism: Etia nguti (assembly GCA_015106755.1). Lineage (NCBI taxonomy): Eukaryota > Metazoa > Chordata > Actinopteri > Cichliformes > Cichlidae > Etia > Etia nguti. Next base: position 20,593 of record VUQG01011862.1, read on the forward strand.
ACTTCTTGGGAAAAGAATTTTATTTTTTTAATTTTTTAATTTTATTTAAATAGTTGAACTGCTTTCCAAATATGAGTTTACATTTTGTATTGACGCCAAGTACTTAGACATAATTACATATTCCCTTTAAGTGTAGATGGTTCAAACTGTGCATGTACACAGGAGTATTTACACTTATCTCCATGGATCATAATTGTAACTGATGAATATAATCATTGGTATTCCACTACAGACTTTTATGAAAGACTGACAGCGTGCAATTTATGGTTAGGCAGGTGCCAGATTCAGTTTCATCAAGTGTCCAGCGCACGGACTCGTCCCATTACCTTCTAGTCTTGTCATGATAAATGGGCTGCTGACATCTTGCTTTTTGAGCAACACCATGTGCCATGTTACCCTCCTAAGTCAAAAGGAGACCATCGTCAGGTTTCATTTTCAATTGAACTTATTCCTTTGCAGAAAAACTTCTTAATTCTTGGTCTGCTTTACAGCAAAAGGTTTCAGACATTATGGTCTCTCTTGCTTTTTACATTTGCAGATGGCCAAAGCTGGGTTTGTCCACTGCCCCAGTGAGAATGAGCCAGATGTTGCCTGCTGCTTCTTCTGTCTGCTCGAGCTTGAGGGTTGGGAACCAGATGATGATCCCTGGTAAGAAAAGCAATTTTCGGGGGGGTATTTAAAAAAAAAATAAAATAAAATAAAAATGCTACCTGGGGTGCACTAGTTAAACATTTAATTCTTATCTAGATTACTCAGAAGTGTTACCTATATGCAGAAGACTGGCTGCTACATGAAGTTGATAAATCATGTCTCCTGATTTTTGCTTAATCAGCACTGTTTTTTTAAATTGTGTTTTTGCTTATTATGTACATCTGACCAGGTCAGAACATGAGAGACGCTCCAACTGTGGCTTCTTAACCATGAAGAAAGAATTCGCCAAGCTAACAATGGCTGAATTCTGTCACCTGGAAGAAAAAAGGCTAAAGATTTACTACGTAAGTGCCCTTCAGTAGGCTGTGTGCAAAGACACCAACTCTTCCTCAATTCTTATACTTTTTTCTTTTTCTTTTCCCTTCACAACATTCTCCCTTTAGAAAAAGGTCTGTCACAAGAAGATGGCTTTTTTGAGGGACGCCATAGACCATACGCTTGAGGCACTTAAATCTCAGCTGGACTCCATTTGATTCTATGCAATAATTTATTGCATCTTATTTTATTTCAATACCAGTCTTAAGTTTTCAACAAGAACCCGCAGCCTGACTCACTGGTCGGATTGGATGGCAGTTCATAAAATTCAGCCTTAGGCAAATGCTACACTTTGTTTATAGTACCGTCTTTGACCACAAGATGGTGCTTTTGCATTAAAGCTGCAGTTTTCCTATAACGCCGATACACTTCCTGAAATTCCCGATCTCTCATCAAAACCTTAACAAATGCACCTCACTCTGAAATGAAAGCGCACATTGAGCTGGATTACAATGCGGGCTATATTCCCTCATTTCAAAAACTTATTATTTCCCTGAACGTGCCACCATCCCTACCACCCCTTTTCAAACCTTGACCCTGGACAGATGGCCTGAAGCCCCTCCTTTCAATACCAACTGTTGCCCCAGTAACATCTGTTACGTATAGTGGGACAGTGCACTGAGGGCTTGCCAGGATACTTCTCTAACTCTGAGGGGGACTGAAATTCAAGAGATGCTGCAGCTGACAGTGGAAGGTGTGGGAACGATGGTTGCATGATAAGCACTTGACTGGGTTTGTTTTGCACTTAAAGAACAATGTTTTAACTCTTAAAATCATTTGGCTTTTTTCTCTCCTGTCTTTATGCAAGAGAAACATGATGCAGGGATCTGTTTGTTTTCTCACTGTATTTTATGGAAGGCTTGGTTGGATGACGAAGGATTAAGAGATGCTATCCCTTCCCCAACCTTCCACTGTTCTGGATTAATGTCTAATGTAACACTCTGGCCACTGAGCCCAGATCAGCTGCTTAATTCTCTCTTATCCGCACTGCAGAGCAAATTGAAGAGAATATTTTTAGACAAAACTAAAGTAAAATGCCCATAGGTGATGTAACATTTATAATAAAACTGTTCTGCTTCTATTATTTCTTCTGGACTCTTTCTTGCAGTGCTGTTGTAAAGTATTTCCTCTCGGTCTATATTTTGTTCTTGAAGCTACATGCATTCATTTTTAAAAAGTTAAAGGATATGAAGGTGTATGCTAGGTTGGTACGGGGAAAGATCCAGGCTTTTTACTGATGAGGTGCTTGGATAAGTCGTGTGGCTTTATGTGAATACGTGGATCATAAGGGGGATGTGTGCAGTAATTGCTAATGTAACTCTAATCAGGGCTTATACCCACATCCCGTGTCAATCCACTTATTTATGTGTGCTCCAGAAAATGAACAAAGAGAATAGCTTGGTATGACTTCTGTCCTCAAGTGGCACAGATGTAACAGATGAGCTTATCTGTGGGAATGGAGTGAAATATTTTAAATTACTGCATCATAACTGAGCTGGGAAGATGCCCTTTCACTTTTTCCCACCCTGTTATTTAAGACCTGAATAAATCTAACAAATTACACTAGTTAAAATAACAGGAGTCCAGAGCACTATGACACACGCAGATCTAGTTCTAAACGTATTAATAACTGTGAGAAAGGATTTGTCATGAATGGGTTTCTCTTTAAGAAACTGTAAGCGGCAAGTGTAGCAGATGGACAAATTGACAGATGTTACTAACAGAAACTTTACAACCTGGGCTTTCCAGTCCGGCCCCATCTGTTGCTCCTGCAACCAGTGCCTCCCTCTACCCTCCTCCAATGCTTCTCATCAGCATCTATCACTGAATCTTCTCCTCAAAATGAATGACATCAGCATTTACCCCCTTATATGACCTGGTTTAACCCCTCATAAACAAAGGGCAAATCAAAAGATGTCATATGAGCGCAATGGATACACTGAGAAAGGCAGGATGATGTTAATGTAACTTTTAAAGTCTCACGCTCTTGTCTCCGTCTGAAAAGTTCTGATGGGAATATTATAAAAAGGATAAATGACTGGCATGTAAAGACGCCAGCTGACACAGAAGCTTAGACTCTATTGTGATTGTAGACCACAGTCTGTGAGTGTGTTTAAATTATGAATTTGCTGATAGACTGCCAGATTAAGGACAATGAGTTGCACTGTTCATTGTATTACAAAGGGGGGGGGGAAAAAAAACTTTCATTTCATTTTTCATCGAATTTTCTCTCATTTTTGGCTGTAAGGCATGCTGGCTGCTTGTCCTCTAAGACACCGCAGCCCCTCTACCTTGGCTGTGTTTTGTGCCCTGTTCCAAAGGGACCTCCATCTGTCCCTACACTCAGCCCATTGTGGTGTCCCTAAGCCCAGAAACTTCCACAATGCAGTGGGCGTGCGCAGGGGGGCCAGGGTAAACACGACAGCATCCAGATCCCATTAGAAGCTCTTTAACTCTAACACCCTGATGCTCCGAGAGAAGTCTGGGAGGGGAAGGTCCACCCCTCATCCACATGCACACAATGTCACCTTTACACCCACTTCCATAGGTAATGAACCTGGGAGCTACCCTCTTTCTTCTCCTCCTGTGCATGTCTCCATTTCTGAGTTCACATTTCGTATTTTAGAACGAGCGCTTAAATTCTATTTTTTATTATTTTGCTGACATTGATGTTTTAGTATTATATCAGAGGGGAAAAAACATTGACTATTTATGACTGAAAGCTGCTATTTTAACAACACCTTATTTAGAATTTAGTTAATAAATGAAGTTAAAGCTCTGGCTCAGTGCATTTATTTTTTTAATTATTTTATTCAATCAGACCCTGCTCCATTTTCTCTTCCTGTCTTTGCCCACACCTTTTTTCTCCAGCCATCATCTTGGTCCTCCTCCTACCAGCTGCTCTTGAGTGTAGGGTGTCTCTGTTTTGGGGTGCTCCACATCTCAACCAAGGCACCCATTGCCTTATGCAACCCACAGAAGCAAGCGTGTGTTTATGCATGTGCGCTGAGGCCCAAGAGAAGGGGGAATCACTGTGTTCACCCTCAGCTTAAAGGCAGAGGGATTATCGGCACACGGACACTGATTAAAGCCTTCCAGAGTCCTATGGCCCCATTAATACAGTCTTAATCACAATGCTTTATCCCTCCATCTACCTCCTATGGATCCAGGACCTTTTCATTTTAGTGTGAGCGACTCTTGTTTAGCCAGAGGATTAGGCATGCTGTACACGAAAACTTTAAAATATAAGCAGAGAAGTGAATTAGAGGAAAAACTGTGCTTTATAGTGCAGCACACAAACTCAGCTCAGACATGGTACTTATGGGGGGGCGGGGGGGTCTGCACTGTTGGATTCCTCTGGAAAAGATAATTAACCTCAAGGTTATCACCTTATATTGCCACATGGGCTCATGTTGTCAGCAACTACTGGGCTATATTTATATATCAATAAAAAGTACTACAGTTGAGAAATCATTAGCTGAAGTGCAGCACCCATAACCCCTGTGTGCTGATATCTGACATGACCTCACTCTCCCAGGGGATTGAGCTACAGGTTGTGTTCCCTTGCCTGTCGTCTCAGCCAAGATGGCATCACAGAGCATGTGTTCCCTTCCCATTATGAGACCCTCATCATCATGCCCTTATTATAGACAAAAGCCACTTGATGTGTGTGTGACGCCTGTGTTATATGGTACTGTCAAGTTATGAACCTTTCTACTATTTTTCAAGTATTTTATTGTAATAATTGTTGGGGGGGGGGGGGGGGTTTTTTTATAAATTTTTTTTTTTTTTTTTTGTAAATTAAAAAAAAAAAAAAA
>VUQG01011863.1:2053-17926 GCA_015106755.1 Etia nguti
CCAATGGCTGCCCACTGCTTCACTGAGTGAATGGGTTAAATGCATGAGAGGAATTTCCCCACGGGGATCAATAAAGTATACATTATTATTATTAAAAAGTAGAGATGTTTGTGTAAGAATCTGGAAAGTGAAAGTACAATGTTCTCAGAAAAACAAATACTCAAATAAAGCACAAATACCTGAAAATTCTACTTACATAACAAAGTATTTGTACTTCCCACCTCTGCAGAGAACAAACCAACCTTTGCAATGGTAAATGGTCCAACTACGTTGGTTTCATACACCTCCATCATGTCGTTTTTCTTGGTGGCAGATAATGCTCCTGAAGAGGCCGGTTTCCTGATAGCAGCATTGTTGATAAGGAGATTCAACCCACCATCCCTGATCTGATCATGCACAGCCTGCACAGCAGCTGAGATACTTTCCTCATCTGCAACATCTGCAGGGAGATGTATAGAAATACAAATCAGAAAGTCTCTTGAATGTCAAAAAAACTGTGAAAGTTTATGAATTTCTATGTATGTGAATTTGTCTTTGAATCTCAGAATCTCAAGTAAATATTTCAACACTTCCATTATTATGTGAGAGGCCTGATGAGATTAAAGTGAGGCACTATCAAGAACATGAGTGCACCCATAGTGGAAAGACTCTCAAATTTTAATAACTAGGCTGTAAGTCCCCTTGAAATAATTTGGCAACATGTGTCATACAAAGCTAGATATAATCACTCTGCACACTGTAGTAGATAGAAGCTACTGACTTTGGCTGAGGGTAATTTGATTAGCCATTAAAACACATTCAAGGTGCAATTTGACCAGTCCTAATGGTCCACAGTTTTTGCAGATTTCTAAAATGAGTAAATTGACTCTTTGAACATATTAAAATATAATATATATAAAATCATTTGGAAAGGTTTCAACACACATTTGAAAATGGGGTTGGAAGTGTATGCAGAGTGAAATGAAAGCACATTGTTTTTACCCAGCTTGATTATAGTGATCTTTCCAGGATGTTGAGTGGTTAACTGTCTCAGTGCCTGAAGGGAATAGAAAGAATATATATATAAATATATATATATAGCCAGTGAATCACCAATTTCACCAGAAATTATTGATGTGCAAACAAATTTAAGGCTTGTCCTCAGGAATTCCACATTCCAAAGGAACAATGTAAAGAGTTGTGTATGTACAGTTAACATGTTAAATATCAAAAGCAAATTTTTCTCCAACAATCTGTCACTGAAGGGAAATAAATTAATAACCCTGAGAATGTAGCAACACTTAAATTGAGAACACAACTAATGCACACTGATTAATTTCACTTTTCACTGTTTTGTAGCTATCAAAACTGAGATATCAAGTCATCTTCAACAGCATTGTTACGTCTTTTACTTCTGTGCTGAAAATGGAGCCTGCAAGAGAAGTTTTGCATCCAGACTCCTGTACAGTTTACGGTGCTACACCGTCACACTTTGAAGCCAAATGAAAGATGTTTATACCACATTTGTTGACAATTTTTGGACTATTAGGTTAGCTTAGGCCTTGTAAAATGAAAATGCCTTTGAATTTTGAAAATGCCTCTTCATACTTTCATGATTTTTTGTTATGTATTCTCATAATTACAAGATGATGTTATGATAAAGTTATCTGCAGATGCTGACAATAACAATATAACAATAATTTACTTACAATACAAAGCGCTTTGAGGTGACTGTTGTTGTGATTTGGCACTATATAAGTAAAATAAGTGAAATGAATAGATGATACGCAGACAACCTTCACATGTGTGCATGTGTGCTCTAGCAACTGATGCGAGAACTACAACAAGCATTTATGCGTAACAGTCTCACCTCAGTTCTGCTTCCTTCAGGCTCTCTGGAGCAGGCATAGATGTGAGCCTCTTCTCCTGTCGTCTCTGCCAGCTGTTTCACCAGCTCCAAACCAATGCCTCTGTTGGCCCCTGTCACTAAAATGTTCCCTTTCAGTTCCACTGGCATGTTGGTTGATCCGCCGGTCAAGCACTAGCTCCTGCCTGACTGTTATTTTGAGAGTAACTGAGCATGTGTTAGAGCATACTGCTGCCATTGCACCATAGAGAAAAACACCTTGTTCTTCATTTTATATGTCGAAAACTCTGTGTCAACATATTGTGTATTTTGTCACCTATTCCATTACTACTGCCAGCCAACACCAGAAAACCTGTAGATTTTCATAAGCCAGTTTACATCTGCTTTTTTTTTTTTAGAGTGCATAATTAGTGACATGATTTAAAGTATCCAAATTAGAATTATTATTAAAAAAAATAATAAAAAGACTGTAATAGTGTCAAGACTCAGAATATGTGGAAAGTGTGAGGTTAACCACTGCTGGAGAAAGATGAAGTTACCCAATGGCCAAACAAAAAAAAAGAAGAATTGGCCTCTTCCAGTCTTAGAAAACACAGTTTTGACAGAATCTAACGTGAAAAATGTACACCAACTAAAATAGGAATCGTCTCAGTACAAAGACTGAAGAAGGCTAATGTTTAATTTGTAACATTTGTTACAAGCTAGAAAGATAACATTATTATTATATTCTTGTAAGTGCATATGCCCACAGGTTGGATGTCAGAAGAGAAAGAGGAATTCTGAAGTAGTCTGGGAGAAAAGAGTTGTGGCTTTCTTACCCAATGCTCTCTAGTGTTTCGCCAGCAAAGCCAGACATATTCTTCAGGCTGTTCAAAATAGCATTTATGATGAAATTGCTGAAGGGACAAGCTTTAAAGTGAGGACAAGCAGTTTTGAAGTCAAATCTGAATCTTTCTTCAGCAGTTTATTAATAAATTTCAAAGTGTTTTCAACAACGGCTCTAATCCTGACTTGGTGGCACACAGTACACCCGGCCTGGCGAGGAAAAGCTGGAGTGTCCGACTGCAGCTTGTTGGTCTGGTGACTCAAACAGGCTCTCCTCCAAGCTGTCCTCATTTATAAAGTGCTTTACAAAGCCGGACATTACAGCTAACTGCTGGCCAAATAGGAGGAGTCAATTACTGCTGAAGAGACAGACAGTGAAAGTGGAAGTATATCCTCAGTTTCTTAACATAAAACTCATTGTTGCAGCCAGGGGCAGCACAAATGTGATCCCCTTAAACTGACATAAACTAGTCTAAGTCTATTAGCCGCAACCAACCAACCCGTTGACGAAATGTTCTGTACTGACAGAAGATGGTGCTAAACATGTTTTAAAAACTCTAAGCACTTATTTAAGTGCAAAAATGAAATGGAAGAGTCAATCAATCAGCCTATAAAGCTCAGTTGGGCTCGTCTGTACCCTCAAACCCGAAATAAATGTCTAGCTGAGGTGAGTGTCTGTATTGTGGCACAAAAGGCCGCTCGTCACAGTTTGTCCTGGTTGGCCAAAAGACTGGGCAAAGTCCACAATGACTCATCCTTACCCAGTCTCATGGTTCTTTCAAAGACAAGAATCAATACAGCAGAGCAAAATGTCATAGGTCATTCTCCCTGAGCCTCTGCCTGTCTCCACTCTAAATGGTTCCGGTCTTCCTGACGTAACTCATAAAACACAACACTTAATCCTCAGTCTCTCAGGCAATCAAATAGAGCAAATTAGTCTGTTTTTGCACCACATACTCCCTTGGTTCTTGGTCACCACTGGCTTAGTTCCCACAATCTCAATAAAGACTGGAGCAAGAACAGAATCTCTGGTTGGCGCATTAACTGTCCCCAACTCTGCTTAAGATTGAATCATCCATCAACGAAGTCTCTAGAACCTCCAGAGCTCATCTCCATGTCAAAGGTTTTTCATGATCTCGCTCTTTAGGCTAACAAATGCTCCAAGATACTTACAATCCCTTGTAAATGATGCACTTGGTGTTAATTAACCACTTAGTGTTTTTTTTATTTATTTTTTTATTTTTGCAGATATTGTGTTTCTATTTCTAAAAAATCAAGTAGTTGTTTTCAATATGAGGTTCTTAACTTGAACTTGAAGTCTTTCAACCAATGACTGTAGTTCTGCAGTAACTGCTTTCAACCTGTTTCTATACTTCAGAAAGCAGACGGCTAAGTGAGGCAGAAAGGATTTTACAAAAGAATTACAGAAGGACATTCAGTTCGACTCCATGTAGCTGGATTTGAGCAGACAGTATATCTCTGAGCACCTCAGAATTCATTCAGCTGCTTCTGTCCTGTGTCACATCATTAATAAACCCTAGTGTCCCAGTGCCACTGGCAGCCATACACGCCCAAGCCAAAACATCGTTTTACAGATGATGCGGTTTGCTTTGGATCATGACATCTTCCACGCCATCTCCATACTTTTTTTTTTTGCAATCATTCTGGTAGAGGTTGATCTTTGTTTCATCTGTACAAAGAATGTTTTTCCAGAACTGTGCTGGCTTTATTAGATGTTTCTAGCAAAGTCCAAGCTAGCCTCTCTTTTCTTGAGGCTTATGAGTGGCTTGCACCTTCCAGTGAACCCTCTGTATTTACTTTCATGCAGTCTTCTTATGGTAGATTTGGATATTGATACGCCGACCTCCTGGAGAGTGTTGTTCACATGGTTGGCTGTTGTGAAGGGGTTTTATACCTTCATCCACCATTGTTGTCTTCTAAGGACATCCAGGTCTTTTTGTGTTGCTGAGTTCACCGGTGCTTTCTTTCTTTCTCAGGATGTACCAAAATGTAGATTTTGCTACTCCTACTGTTGTAACAATTTCTTTGATGTGTTTTTTTTCTGTTTTCGCAGCTTAAGCATGGCTTGTTTCACCTGCATGGAGAGCTCCTTTGACTGCATGTTGTCTGTTCACAGTAAAATCTTCCAAATGCAAGTACCACACCTCAGATCAACTCCAGGCCTTTTATCTGCTTAATTGATAATGACGTAATGAAGGAATTACCCATGCCTGCCCATGAATCAATCGTCAAATTACCTTTGGCCTTTTTAAAATGAGGGTGGCACATGTTAAGGAGCTGAAACTCCTAAACCTTTCACCTAATTTGAACGTGGATACCCTCAAATGTAAGCTGAGAGTCTACACATTATGTCCATGTCTTTGGACTGTGTTGTGTGCATGGAGGAGAATGGAAACCTTAACACTGAAGTTTACCGTAAGCCCACACACACAGACCACACCTTTTTGAAATGGCCTCTCACCAAGACATATGGAGTGAGTATGATGGCTATGACTCAGAAGCAGATGTAGACAGCCTGATGAAGTACATCATCCCTCACCACACATCTGCTCACCTTAACCTTAAAGTTAAAAACTTACAAGCGGAAGTTGAGAAAGAAGCTGAGAGCCTGCTTACAAGACTCATTGGAGCTACAAAAGAGCTTGCTAAATCAATTGGATCATGGTGCCAGGGGAGAACCAGGGAGAACTGGATATCTTCACAATGTACCCCCAACCCAGTGGCCTTCTCAACACTTTTCACTTACAGAATAAAGGGATCTTCACAGAGTCCCAACTCCAGAAGAAGTGACTAGAAAAAACCAAGGATGACTGCCACAGTGCTACACTAAATCAGGCTTAAGCACCTAGCTGCTGAAAACTACAGATCATCATTGCATGTGGCTGTCACACAGATTATGAGCGAGCTGCCCCACTTCCTCACAAGGAAGCCTAGTAAATGGTTTAGGGCTCTCAGCTCTCACATTACCACATGATCACATTTTTCCCAACTCTTTAAATCAGTATTCTTATCAGCCAATAACAGAGAGCACTTTTAGTGGAACATCCTCAATCGTGTCCAAGTGCCAGTGGAGCCACTCCCAATGTTTGTAGCTCACTTGCTACATGAGTTCAACAAGCTATGGTGTTTGCCACCGGAGCACAAACAAGTCGACCTCATATGTAAATACTCCCTTAGGTTATGAACCTGCTGCTGTGCACGCACAAGCTCTGCATAGCCTTGAGGTTCTGTTTGCTGCCAGACCCCCATGACACCCTCCAGCAAAGCCTTAATGAAAGAACTGTGCTGTTTTAAATGCTCCCAACTGTGGGTCACCACATCTACATGCCCAAGTTACGACTGGGTTTCCCTAAGCAAATAAGGTACTGCCAGACCCCGTAAACTTTACCTTGGTAGTCATCAACGCCACCTTGGAGACAGGGGTCTCCCTGTCTGGTGTGCAAACCAATCACATTCAAGTGAACAATTTGTACTCCAGCCAGGCTCACCAGTGAGCATCAGCAATCTTTTATGGTGTTCTCTGCTGGGGCAGCAGTATCTCCACTGGGTAAGGGAAGAAACTGAACTGGCTGATCAAGAAGCCCAGCTCTGTTCTGGGACATCCTCTGGGAATGTGGAAGGACTCAGTGACAGGAGGATGGTGGCTAAGCTGTCATGCCTGTTAGACAACACATCCCACCCCTTGCAGGTCACCCTGACAGCACGGGGTGGTAGTGACGGTGCACCCACGGTGTGCATAGGAGAGATTTCGGAAGTCTTTCCTTCCAGCTGCTGTCAGACTCTACAATGTACAGCAGTGAGTGTACACATGTGCACACTAGTTGTGTACAGTGTGCCTGCCCCCACCCTTTTTTGTTTCAAAAAAAGGACCTCTGACAAGAAAGCCTAATTTCTGCCCTTCAATATTTAAGAAATTGAGCTTTCACTGATGGTGCCAAATTCTGCCAAACTACAAAATACTTTAGCTATGCCGCTAATGAAACCTCTGTTACTTTGCTCTGTTTCACTTCTGCACCATCAGTCTTTCCACAGGTAATACCCATATGTTCATTCATGGTTTTCATCAGTTTTGTCATCGGGACTACTGCAGCATATTTTAAAAAGGGTTTTGTGCTGTAAAAGACAAAAAAAAAATTAACCCAGGAAAAAATTGTTGATATTTTTTCTGTATTCCATCCTCAGTTACTGCTGTGATGCTTACACCTGTGAATAAGTCCCACTTTGCTAGGTGCACTCGTTCAACTTTCCGTTAATTCAAATATCTAATCAGTCAATCACATGGTAGCAGCTTAGTGGATTTAGGCATGTAGACATGGTCAAGATGACCTGCTGAAGTTCAAACCAAGCATCAGAACGTAGAAGAAAGGGGATTTGAGTGACTTTGGCCAAGGCATGGATGGTTCTGCCAGACAGGGTGGTCTGAGTATTTCAGAAACTACTGATCTGTAGGGAGTTTCCCAAACAGCTTTATACAGAATGGTACAAAAAAGAGAAAATATTCAGTGAGCAGCAGTTCTCTGGGCAAAAATGTTGTTGCCAGAGGTCAGAGGAGAATAGCCAAACTGCTTTGAGCTGATAGAAAAGCAACAGTTATTCAAATAACTACTCAACCAAATTGCAACCAAGGTATGCAGAAGAGCATCTCTAAATGCTCATGTCAAACCTTGATGTTGATGAGCTACAGCAGCAAAACACCTCTGGCTTCTATCAGCAAAAGACAGGAAAAAAAACTAGGCTAGTTGCAAGCTGAACAACAGAAGATTGGAAAAACGTTGCCTGGGTTGGGTCTCAATTTCTGCCGCAACATTCAGATGGTAGGGTCAGAATTTAATGTAAACAACATGACAAATTGATCTGACGTGATATCCCGAACCAACAGTTCAGGCTGGTGGTGGTGTAATAATGTGGGGGTATTTTTGTGCTACACCTTGAGCGCCTTAAGTGATCTTTAACACCACAGCCCACTTGAGTATTATGGCGGATCATGTCCATCCCTTCATGACCCCAGTGTACCTATCTTCTGATGCCTCCTTCCAGATTAATAATGCAAAGAAACTGAATGTTTTCAAAAGACACTTCTCAACCCATCTGCCTTCTCTCTAGGTCCTGAGCACTAAAGCCACAAGTACTGCTAGAGACTTTGGTAGAAATTTGGATTCTGGGAAAGTTTTTAACACCTGATGACTGTAGAAAATGATTGACTCAGGTGGCAGAGTAGGTTGCTTACTAATTGGAAGTTCAGTGGCTCCTTTCCAACTCCTCCTGTGCTTACAGATGAATGAGACTTGAGGTAGAAAGTGCTGAAACTGAGTAGAAGGGTCTTATGTAAGTACCAGTTCATTTACCAAAGCCTTGATTTAAAAAGGAGAAAAAAATCAGGTTAATCGTTTTACTCAAGTAAAAGTTGTTATATAGAGGAGCTGTCCAGTAAAATGCAACAAAGACCAGGGATAGGTGAAGGGAATGTATAGTGGTACGTCTTTTAAACAGTTTTGAAGCAACCTGTTTGCTCTGAGTTTCAAATACTAAAGAGTTGATTTACTGAGCCATAATCAGCTAATGTTAACAGAAGGAGAATTTCAGATATTACATGCTGTAATGATTAAATGCAGAGTGGTGTATACATTCAAATTTCAACCCTTTAAGCCAAGTGTATCATATTTGATACATAAGATTTGAGACTTCTACATCATCAGTGTGATCCCTCCCTCCTCAAACAATAGATAATTTGTATATTTAAAGCAATACATTACAACCCCCCCCCACCCCCCCACCCCAAATAAGTTAAAAATGAAAACAAATATATGCAAATTAAAATTTAATTTCTTTAAAAAAAAATTGTCACAAGGATCCTTAAGACTACATTTAAAAAAAAAAAAAAAAAATTATTATTTGCGCTTTAAAGGGTTACATATCCTAAAACAAGCAATCTGAGAGTGGACTGTATGGAGTGAAGCCTTTAAGATGAGGCCTGATTATTCAAGACTACATATTTGAGGAGAATTTTAAAAATTTAAAATGAAAAGTTTTTATATTGATTTCTTTGAATTCACATTTTCTGATTCTAATGTGTATGCTGGTAAAAATTTTATGCACACTGAGGAATTTGTGTCAACATTTTTGTGCATATTCCGAAATTTGTGAGCATTTAAGGGATTATATACAAAATTTCAAATCTAATTCATGTAAGAATGATTACACTTTTACATATTGATTTACAAAGTCATTAATTTGAGTACACGATCAGAGATTCTTATGCACATAAATACATTTGAGTGTGCACATATGGAGTGACGGAGTTTCACAGCTCAACAAAAACATGCAACATATTTGGCCACAGATTTAATTTTCTCACGTCTCTTTGGCCAACTGCTGTCCCAGTTGTTGGAATGTTAAGAATATTAAGAAAAACATACAATTTACATACAATTTAGTCTGTCCTGAGAGAGAACTACCAGCAAGCTTTGACATGCTAACAACAATTAAACTAAAAGCTACCAGCTACTAGCCATAGCTGCTAGCATGGCTATTAGAAGCTTTTGGTGCTGTTGGTATGCCGTCGGGAGCGTGGGGGAGCCACTTTGCTGTTGTTGTTGTGTTTGCTGCAGTTTTCCTTTCCACCTGTTGAAGTGCTGCTGTCAATGATATAGCTCTTGCCCTGTTCTTCTTTCATAAACAGCTCTACCAATAAAATCTTCTCCTTGTGGATCTGCAGGCTGATATCTTTTGGGATGTCTGGGATTAGCCAGTCAACAATGTCATTCATGAGCATCACAATGTTCTGTCAGAAATAAATGAAAGAAATGGGTCAACTCAGCAATTTCTCTTCTTTTAAAAAATATTTAAAAAAAATCTCAAAACTCCCCAACATCTTAATCCCCAACATCACATAGGTCACATGCTTTTCTGAAATTTTCAACTATTTGGCATATTCAATTCAATTTAAATCAATTCAGCTCAATTTTATTTATATTGTGCCAAATTACAACAGCACCAAGGCGCTTTATAGTGTAAGATAAAAACTATACTATAATACAGAGAAAACCCCAGCAATCAGACAACTCCCTATAAGCAAGCAGTTGGTGACAGCAGGAAGGAAAAACTCCCTTGTAACAGGAAGAAATCTCTGGCAGAACCAGGCTCAGGGAAGTGCAGCCATCTTCCAAAACCCGTGGGGGTAAGGGAAAGAAAAGAGAGCAGAGTGAGATAGGACAAAAGACACAGATGGGAGTGAGCTGGAGTTTAAAAAAGAATTGCTGTATTCCCATTTTGGTAAATTCATTTGCACAGTTATGCAATATGTCCAGAGAGTTTGGTAACATGTTTCCCCAATAAACTGGGCCCACTGTGTCTTCTGACATTATGAAAACCCTTGCTTCTGGTTACATTCTGGTATTTATCAACAATTTATAGTATTAAACTTGCTTGTATACAACTTTATTGCTATTTGGGAATCTTATTGGCTTCATATTTTCACATTTGTTACAAGGTTTCAATGGTTTTGGCCTTGACTAACCATAGTAAATACCTTATACACTAAATGGACAAACGTATATGGAACTGGAGATTTCCAAACCTCCTCTGGCACTAACACCAACACCAAACTGTGCACCAGGAGCTTCAATGCATAGGTTTACATGGCTGAGCAACTCCTGTGGGTGTAATGTGTTGGTGTTTCAGTACTTTTGTCCATAAAGTGTTTGATATTCAACTGTGAAACAAGTCGAGAGGAGCTGCAGACCTCCACTGTTGTAACACTTCCTTGTATCTGCATACCAAGGGCTTAAATAATAACATTTGTGCCAGATGCTGCAGAAGAGTAGTTACAGACGCCACCAGAAAGTGGGATTTTATTTCAACCCGAGGACTAAAGAAAGTGTTAATTTTTGGAAAAAGGAAAATTGTAGAAGAGGGCAGCACAGGGGTGCAGGGGGGGTATCAGTCACCTCACAACAATCAGGTTCCTGTATGTTCTCCCTGTCTCCTTGAACTGGCAGTTTGAGTAGATGTGACTTTACTTTTAAGCTACAAGTAAGTTCCTGTCCATTGACTACGTAATCAGTTTCTCAATTTCTGGTCCTTCTACTCAACTGTGGTGATTCATGTTGGCCGTTACAAAAATATGTAGGTTGTTCTGACCAGACCCTATGTCAGAATCATAGTTCAGGATCTCTCTTTAAAAGGTATGTGATAATTCAATAAAATAAATGTATAAGAACATTACTAGTAATTACTTTATGTATGTATTACCTACCTGAAAAACAATAACAAAAGCCAGACGGACAGCCAGCACTGCCCAGAATTCCTTGGATAGCTCATATGGTGTGTTTGACCAAGGAGGTTCTCTGTAGTCTTTATACCTTAGTGACAAAAAATAGGTGTCACATTTGGTTACAATTCAACACTCACTTTTGAGAAGGCATTTCTGGCAAAACCAGGCGAGTACATATAATCTTTTGTGAGCATCACTTCCTTTCTCGGCACTGAATACACAAAATAATTTTGAAAATGATTTTTGCAGGATCATGTTTTTAATCCTAAAAATCAATAACTTACTGGTATATCAAGTGAATCCCTTAAAATTGTGTTCAGTTCTTACTAATAAACATTTTGCACCAAGAATTTGTATATATTGCATCTATATATATAATACTTAACTGGAACAGAATTGGAATAGAATATTAAACTTAGAGAACTACAATTACATTAGGTGTGATTCTTAAAGTCTTGTATGAACTAAAAAAAACCTCTTTCAATCATGACCAATCACTAAGTATGCCAGCAGTTTTTAATAATCAAAGAAGGAAAAGCAGCCAGAGTTATTGATATCTAAATGATTAGATAGATTAGATTAGAACCTAGTGCAATATCCCAGATGTTCCCCTCAACATGTGTTAAACAAAGAAGAAACTCCTTCACATCAGTGGTTGGAGAGAGGCAGAAATAAAAGTACCCAGTTAGTTGCAGGTTTCATCAATAAATATTCACACCATTTTTGAACAATATGTTTGTGTGCTGTTGACATGTGTAAAACACAATAATTGCTCTTAGGGTAATAGGAAAAGTCTGGAAAATTCATAAATGGTATTCCCATCTTCTCCAGTGTTACAGTCCAAGCAAGGCCGGCTGTGATTTTTGACCCTCCATCGGTGTCTTGCAATCTCTCTCCTGCCTTAGGTGCCACCATTTTTGTATGGCTGGCTGTACTCAGCAATTAAGCTAGAGGACTTAAATCCAGAGAAATGAGAGCTGTAGTGCCAGAGAGCCAGAGATTGTCATAGCAGACATATAGATAGCAGACACATTTATGTGTGAAGTCTGAATATCTCAAACTTCGGTTAGTAAAAGGTTAGAAAGGAAACTCTTGAGGGCTGCTCACTGTAGCAAGCTTTCCAAACTAAATGGCAAATGGACTACTACTTACAGTATATAGTACAGTGGACATGAAAATAATCTGACATTATTTTTCAAGTCCATTAGTGGTAGCATTGTGTCAGCACAGTTCTATACAGGCTGTATCATTTCTTATATACTTATTGTTTTCTGTGTTGTGAAAGTGTCTTTCTTTTTAACTTGCTAAATCACCATGGTAACTTCGGCTGGACACACAACATAACACATAACATGTTGGTATTTGAATTCCGCTTGCTGTCTCATTTGTATATAGTTTTGGTTGCATGTTTCTGTGGTTTACACTTCCAGTGCCAGCTTTGTATCCTTGGTCTCTGTTAAGCGTCAGTCCTTAGTGTTTCCTTGGTTTTCTTTCCTCTTTCTGTGCTGACGGCTTTGTTACCGGATGTTTCCTTGTTTTAGTAATATGGTAAATGGACTTCTTATATAGCACCTTCATAGTCTAGTTTAGCACTAAAAGTGCATTTTACTAAAAGCCTCATACACACACATTTATTTCATGGTGATTTTCTCTACGGCTAAGTGCCTTATCAAACATTCACATACACTCACATTCCGATGGATGCATTGAGGTTCAGTACCTTGTCTGGGGATGCTTCAGCATGCAGACTAGAGGAGTAATTGTAATGGATTGGAAAGCTTGTGCAAGGATTACAGAATGGCACATCTCTGGGCTTCAAAGTTTATTTATTCAAATAAATAAAGACTAAAATAGCTTCCTTCATTGTAAAGCACTGTACTCATTTGCATTTTATTTTGAAGTCATTGTCAACAATGACTCAATTAATAACCTGAATGCTAGAGGCACAAAAATCATCTAAAATTATTGATTTGCTTTTTACTCACAAGTGGGTTTTTAAAAGAAGCATAACAATAACTAGACTTTTTGAAATACTTATTTCAAAAAGTTTTAACATTTTACTGAAATGGCAGTTATGACAGTTGTAACCTGTTAATAATTTCCTACCTGCATATTACAACAGGGTAGCCAAAGTGTGATGGATCCATGGGTTCTTTGCCATCCTGGAAGTGGCTGACATTAAAATAGGACAGTGTATGGTTGACAAATCCATGCATGGAGCCATCAGGACTGTACATGTACTGGTAAACCATCCGAGGGATGAAGTCTGACGTGAAGGAGATAACGAATGCCTGGAGCAAGGATAGAGGTTCCGACATTAGAGAGAAAAAAAGAAGTGTGGCAAACTGTAACTACATACAGGTATGTAGTTACAGTTCAAGTACAAGAATACAACCAACTGGAATGTTGTAGCTGAAATACCAGCAATACTGCTTTATTTCTTTGTTTAAAACGATAAAAGTAATGATTCCCTTTGAGTATGCACTTGGCAACAAGAGAAAAATAGCTTTATCTTTTGATGTGGAGAAAACTCCATTAAGCAGGATATACAGAAAGGCAGGCCAAAAAGAAGAATAAAAAAACACAATCTACAAAAGAGATAAGATGCTACAAACCACCATTTAGCCAACGGGTGAGTGAATATTAGTTTAATGTGTATAGTTCATAAAAATATAATTCCATGTAAAATTAATCAAATCTGAGAACATTTCTTACCATATCCTCCCAGAACCAAGTGATTAAAATAATAATAATACTTAACATTTATCTATTGAAACCACATTTTTACATTCATTTAATGAAAACTGAGTTAGAAGCCCTCATACAGTTAAACAGGTGGCTTTTAAGTCAATTTTTAAAAATTGTTTTAAGCCCTCATACTGTAACTTCATAACTACAGATAACTACAGATAAAATCATTCTTCATGAATGAAAAACAGATGCAAACTTTGGTAAATTAATTTTACACAAATTCTTTATTTAATTTTTAAAACTCTAAAGCCAAAATTCTCATTTCATTTGTCATTTCTTTTCTAAATAATTTTTTACTATGACCAAATTTGAGCATCAATATCAGTATTAGTATCATTATATCCCATTATCATATTTCTTTGTTTTGCTGGCCATGGAGGTCAAATATGGCATCTTGGTGCCAAAGATGAGCGCAGAAACATTTTAAATCTGAAACTATTAACTCATTAAAACGTATCTGCATACATAAGGAGCTTGTGGCAGTGTGTGAGGTTGATATACTATATATAGGTCCTGGTCCACCTACACATTACACCTACAGGAGATGGCCACTGAAACCCATGCCATTAAGGTCCCAGCACATTTTGTGGAGATGTTAATGTCAGAGGAGGTTTGGATCTCTGCAGCTACTAAATCAGCTGAGTGTTGGCAACTGTTATTCACTGTCCACCTCAGCAATCAGCAAAACAACTCTGCGGCACTGGTACTTATATATCACTTTTCTACTCAACTGATGTATGCATAATCAGTCCATGGAAGGAAACGAGTTTAATGGTGCGTTTGCAGGTAACTTAGTAAGAGCTGTGGTTCTAATACTAAATGCATTCTTTGCTGTGCAGTTTGTTTTGCTTTGCAGCTCCTTGTTACTTAGAAAATGAGCTGCAAGCCTTTTTATTTTAAGTGCTCATGTGGCATTATGTGATATTTAGCTAACGTAAAGGTGGCTTCTCTTAGCATTTATTATTATTATTATTATTATTATTATTATTATTATTACTATTACTATTATTATTATTAAAGGAAGAACGTTCAGGCCCTGGGTAAAATACATAAGAATGGGTACAGTTAGGGTGATATCAGGTTATAGGAAGGAGCTTTTTGATGTAATTGTTTCACAATATATATCAAGTTTCTTACTCACCATATTTGAGGAATATGTGTGGGCATATTCAGACAAAGTTTTCTACATTAGTTTTAACACCAACATGATCACGCATGTAGCATGTCGAAAGAATTAAACCTACAGACATTACTTACGTTAATAATGACAGCAACTTTAGCTACCCCTCTCAGTATGTTGTACCATATTCCTGTAAAATGAGAATATGCGTCAGCTAATGGTTTTCAGGTATAAGATTTCTCTTCTTATAATTAAACAAATATTATTTTCTCTTGTTGTTATTGTGATCCTTCCCGAATTACATGCATTTTTTAAACATGCCACAGTGTTTTAAATATAACTCACCAATGTCTTTAGCTCTTGCTGCCACTGGTCTTCGCAGCTCCGTCACAAATTTCTTGGCATCAAGTCGTATTTCAATGATGTTGTTGAGCAGAGCAAAGAGTGGAGCCAGCGGGAAGGATGCCACAAACAATGTAACAAAACCAAACTGGATGACTGGACAAAGGAGCAGAGCAAAAGATCAGTACCAACATATCCCTTTATCTGTGCAAATATAAATGTACAGCAAATGCATAGTACTGAAAACCAATTATAGGCACACAATTTTAATCCAGTAATTGTTTTAAAAATAACTTTTCTTTTTAATTAATAATAATAATAATAATAATAATAATAATAATAATAATAATTATTATTATTATTATTATTATTAAGATGATGATGATGATTATTGTATCTGTTAGGGCCAGAGGACTAACAAGTGAAAGGATCTTTAAAAACAGCTGTTTATTATTATCAAGGCTGTAGCGCACACAGCAAGGACTCTTTTAAAATAATAGTACAGTCACAGATAATCACATTAAAGCTGGTCAAATTAAAATAATGACTTATATTTTCCCCCTCAAACTATTTTATCTGGCTGATTTCAGTGGCACTGAGAGTATCATTATTAATGACCCATTTTGTTTAATTTATTGTGTTTGTTTATTTTAGAGTTTTAGAGGTCTTTTTTTTTTTTTTTTTTTTATTTTTGTT
>VUQG01011863.1:17965-32791 GCA_015106755.1 Etia nguti
GTTTATTTGTCTTATTTGTGAAGGGAAGCTTATTTTCTCACCTTTCCTTAAAAAGAAAGGACTTTTTTGTTTATTCCTGTGTCTTTAAAACAGACACTTTGGTCAAGGGAACACTGGTCTTTGCCTAATAACATAAATCACATTACGATTGTTGCTCTACACTGTCTCTCAATGAACAAAACTGCATTGAATTAGAACATAGATTAACACGGAAATCCTCAGAACCTTGAAACCAGAATAAGAATCAATATAATCTCACAGCTGATCCTATAGTCATGATTTAGACTTTTGAATGACACGTGGCCATCAGTGTTTATGGAAAATTATCTTTGCACACAAGAAAACAGACACAAGAAAACAGACTTGTGTTTTGCTTTGTTCATATCTAGTGTTGAGGACCCAAAGTGGTGAAGGATATTTAGTGTGTAGTACTAACTCATTTCCATATATTCAGGAGTTAATCCACCAAATGGCTCCAGAAAATGGTCGGTTTCATATCTCGTCAACTTCTTCTGTCTCTCTTCTTCCTGAAAAGCTCCTTGCTTTGACCGAATGTATCGAATCAGTTTCTTCAGTTTGCTGAAAAACATGTACACATATTAATACACAAACACAAATGCATATAGACGCACACATAAATAAACAATAATGGACACAGCTCAAAAGTAGTTATTACTAAATTTCAATATGTAGGAGTGTGCACAGAATTCAAGAGAATGGAATTCTTGCTAAGTATTTTTTTATGTACTTCCAGAAAATCGATGAGTGATTATAGAAAGAAGATCTCATGCAATTACACTATAACAATGTGATGTGCAAGAGCAACAAACCAATATGAAGTGACCCTACTTACGGTATTCCAATCTCAAAAAGGTTGTTCTGGATAAGTTGCTTTCCCAACATGGTGATACTCAGCTGGATACACAGCTCCATCAGACAGCCTCCATGAGCACACTGTAAAAGTCAACCACAGAAAAAAAGGAATTTGTAAAAGTACACCTAAAGCAAAATGGCAGTATTCTCCATTCTTGTTGCAAAGACAGCAAGAACTGCACTTTTTTACTGATTGTGTGGATATGCGGGCAAAAAGCATTTAGTGGGCCACTGCTGTTGTAGGAACAACCCAGTTTTTGTAGATTTGTATGAAAAAAACCCCACCCAAAAGTACATTTCTATCTTTAACATACTCCCTGCCAGAGATTTGGTTTGAAAAAGCCAGAGTGTCACGAACCACTAATAGACCTCTTATTCTGTGAGTAAGTATTCGACATGTCACCAAGTTTCTAAGTAAAATATATTTCTAAAGATGCTACTGACATAAAATTCTCACCAGATGTTGGTGACTACCCATCCAATCCACACATAGCGCTGTTTAAATAAAATGGAAATTGAAATAAATTATGTATAGTAATGAGAAATGACACGGGGGGAAAAGTATTGAACACACTTACTAAAATTTATTTAATACGTGGTACAAAAAACAGTTGGATTTAGGTCAGGTGATTGGCTGGGCCATTCTAGCACCTGACTGTCCAATTTAAAATCCCAAAACCAAGGTCAATAGTAATAGATTACTCATAGATAGGGGTCACGGAGGAGATCAAGGAGATCATTGTTGACTGTAGGAAGGAACAGTAGATAAAAACAGTAGATACTTCATTAACTACCAATAAAACATGCTGGGGTCAGTTAAGAGCACTGGATTTCTAGTGTTGCACATCATAGATGACCTGATGCAAACACGACCTCTCTTGCCAAGACAGCACTTGCACTCTTGCCATCACCACTTTCTACAAAGGCACTTTAGAGAGTGTCCTGACCAGTAACATCTCACTCTGGTATGGCAGCAACATTCCCTTAGACCATAAACACCTTCAGAGAATGGCACACTAGGAGAAATGTAAATATTGTCATTATAGCACAACAGTGTGCAGAGCAGAATGACTCGCTCTACCTTGGGTCATGTAATCACAGGAAGGTTGGTGGTTTGATCCCTGCCTCCCTCTAGTCCACCCGAGTCCATAAGTTGAAATATCTTTGGGGAAGTTGCCCCAGTGTATCCATTAAAGTGTGAGTGTGTGCATAAATACTGGAATGCCAATTTATTAATAATGTTGTACAAACTTCATTTTATAAATGACTTGGTCAAAACCAAGCAGATCTGATGAGGAAATGAGTAGTGTGTAAGTGCAGATTTTACACTTGCATTTTTCTCTGGAAATAGCATTGTAATCCAGAAAAAGTGAGAGGAAGATGACTGATAACTAATATGTTTGTGATATAAGGGTGAATCTCCAGTTAGAAATTGAAGCAGGCGGAATGTGGTCTTTAAGATTGTGTTAGTGCTTCTCTGGACAGTTCACATGATGTGCAGGACTGCATTATTAGACATTATTCCACCTTTTAAACCTCAAATCTGCATGTAACTGTGTGACCTGAGGACCAGAAACGTGTCGGGCTGTGGGGTGAGGTGAAAAGCTACAGAAGAGAACCAAAGCTTTGGTATGGTACTGATAGCAGTGCTCATCTTAGCTGAAAGTTGAAGAAAGGTGGGGCACACCCTGCACAGCACACACACACACACACACAGACACACGCACACACACACACCCACACACACACACACCCACACACAATCACGCATACTCACATTCGATCTTATGACCAATTCAGAATCAACAATTGTGATTTTTTTTGAGCCAAGACTAAAATACTAATCTAATATTATGCATTATATGTAATATTTATTTATATATTATGTATATTATCCCCTGCTATTAATAAAGTATTCTGATTCTGATTTTGACTCTGGTGAAGTCATTTAGCTTAGGGCAACAATCTCTTTACCAGAAAATAGAAAGAACAAGTAGTTCAATAAAAATGTCATTATGCTTCTAGAATGTGGATTTAAAATGTGTATAATATGAAAAATGGGAGAAAGTGCAGTAAAATCAAATGTATTTATTTTTTTTAAAATTATCTTCAGAACGATTCTACTCCAAGTCCAGTCTGAAATTATTATGAAAGGTTTTGTTTGAGGATAATTTGTAGAAACACAAGACTTACCTCTTCCATTCTGTAAGAGTCAAAGACATATAGGTAGCTGCCTGGCCTGCCTACAAGTCTAGAATCAAAATGAATGGAAAACTGATTAAAGTATGAACTTTTAAATATTAAACTTTGTGAAAAAACAGTAACTGAAAAAATAAAAAATAAAACAAAAACAAAACAAAGAAAAACAACAACAACAACATATTGTGAGATTACTAACCTTCCCCTGAAGAAAGCAATGTAGATGATTGGGGAAAATGCATTGACAAACTTGAGAATGAAGGTCTTGAAGATGAGTCTTTCCTCAAAACTCTTGTCAGTTTTAGGAGCCTCTATAAGGGAACAGAAAAATTATTATTATTTTTTCTTCTTGATAGTTACTTCTAAACACTGGAACAAAATAAAACACAACATGTCTCAAAAGAGTTGAGACAGGGCCGTGTTCACCACTGTGTGGCATCCCCTCTTCTTATAAAAACATCTTTCATTTCTAAACATCTGGGAACTGAAGAGATCAGTTGCTGGTCCTTTGGGAGAGGAATGTTGTTCCATTCTTGTCTGATGAACAAGATCAGGCTGTAAACAGTCCTGGCTCTTTCTTTCTTTTTTTAAATATTCCTGATTTCATGATACTGAAATGTTTTTAATTGTTGAAAGGTCTGAACTGCAGGCAGCCAAATTCCCAGACTCTTCTATTACAAAGCCATGCTTTTGAATGGAGTGCTGATAAAAAGTCACGTGCTCCCTCTCCTCTTTAGTCAGGAGGCTGCAGCATTTTTCAAGAACAATTTCAAATTTGGATTCATATGACCACAGAGTAGTTTCCCACATTGTCTCAGTCCATTTATTTTAACACATGTCTGGCAGTTGCATGGGTCAAACCATGGAGATGAGTGACCAAGGGGGTGTAGACCACTCCCGTGTAAGGAGGTATAAGACTTATCGTGAAGACAAATAAATAATTGGTCAGACACAAATGTCCTTATTGTATTTGTGCTAAGTTTAGTTGATTGAGTTAACAGCATCAGCCTGTTTTATACAAAACTTACCTAATACAGTAAGCCATCGTGCCACAGCTCCATATACCTCATCCAGTATAAGGATGACCACAAGGTTGATGATGGCTGCAGTAGTTTTAACTGTCAGCTGCACATGGTTCCTTGTGATCAGACTCGAACTCATATGAAGAGCAGCTTTGGTGGAGATGCGGTAGAGGATCACACCAAACACAATGGCAAATGTAACACCAATCTGAGGGGTTAAAAGGGGTTTTCAACTTTTAAACATAACATCAGTGATGTACAGTATATGCAGAGAATAAGATTTCTCCTACCATTAACAACATCATGACAATGTTAGTCATGTAGGCAGGCAGACGGTCCTGAAATGTAAGCTTTTCCATCTGAAACAAGTAAATAATAAAACAGTAAAAAAAATTTATTTAGGTCAAACATGACATGTAATGTCAGCAAAGTCATACTTTTAAATGTATTAAAAATAACACAATATATTAACAATAGCAAAAGGCCTGAAAGACGACAGAACATAAAGTCAGTGATTACAGAATTCTTTCCTTGGTTTTCTTGGGAAACAGTAAATCCAGTGTTTTAGTTATATGGTTTGAATTAAAGCTGTAAGTCAAAACTTCAATCACTTTTTGATTGTTTGATTTATAATTCAATCCAATAGTATACCCAGAGGTGAAATTACAAAAATTGTGTGCAGAAAGTTATGGACCTTAATTTTGCTACCTCAGTGTGCCTGCACATACCGATTACTATGACTATATGTTAATATAGTCATAATATAATACATGTTAATACCATGAGGATACTAACTTTAATCACTGACAAGTCAGGGAGGCCAGCAGGCAGGCATCCGTTAAAGGGAAGACTGTCATGGTTCAGATGGATCGGCTCTAGTTTCTGTTTTTTCCTTTTTTATTGGTTAAGTCTCTGGTCCACCCATGGGTGAAGTCGCCCTGCCTGAGCCAACCTTCCCACGCTTGCCTAAGTGTGCCTAAGTTGTTTGCCGGTTCATCCTTTCCAAGAAGGTGACATTCTTGCCTTCTTGACTGTTACCAATGAGTTTTCTGTAATGTCCTGGACACATGACCATGCAACCCACATTCTCCGTTCCTTCTCCAGATGCCAACATCAAGTGTTTCCCAGAAATCTGTTACCTCCAAGCCACATGCTCCTGAGGACTGTGAGCACCACCAGCTGCATCTAAATTGTGGCATGCTAGCTCAGTCACCTGTAAGGGGAAGGACTTATATGCTCTCCACGGACCTCCTTTTTGCCATTCTGGGAGCCCTCTAGGCAACCAAGTCCCCCTGAATTCTTCAGAGGATTTCTCTCAAGAAAGACTATCACAAATAGAGCCCACTGTCGTGAGTTCCTTAATCTCATTGACAGAACTCTGGCCAGTACGCATCTTGTTGTATTTCAATAAACACTCTAAAGTTGCCAATGCCTGCAGTAGTCTGCTCCTTGAGTCTGATATGAACCAAAACATGTCAAACAAAAATATAATCAGAAACTAACTTTCACTTTTAGAGCTGTTGATTCTGTGAGAGTAAAACTAAAAACTAACTAAATAAAAGATCAGGATCAATCACTGATTCCGAGTGATTTCACATGAATGGCAAACAAATCCTTGGAATATTAGATAGCTGTTTGCTCAAGGCAATTATTATACTTTAGGAACACAAGTAAGACCACAGTCTAAGAGCAAAGTGCTCTTTTATATAATAAGATATTATTACTTTAGCTAGAGGCAGCTGTTACTCAGAAAGTAGAGTGGTAAATCCCTGGCCTACTCCAGCCTACAAGTCGAACTCTCATTGGGCAAGATAACGAACCCTGAGTTGCCCCCAATGTACCCATCTTGGTGTGTGTGATTGCTAGGCAAGGCACACAGAATAGAAAAAAGCCCTCATATAAATGTTTGTGATTGGGTGATGAAGGTTTGAGTGCTCAGAGTTGAAAAACACTATATAAGAATCAATCAGTTTACCATAGTTATACTATTAAGTTATATCTATGTTACATGTTTGCCTTCATGGAGTAGTAAGAATGATTATGTATATTACTTTGTTTAAGTAAATGTTTGCAGTTGCCTTGCCTTGGAGATTATGATGGAAGTATCCAGCTGCAGTCTGCAAGTATGGAAAAAAAGACTTCCAGAAAAAGCTTGAAGCAAAAAATTAATTTCATCTACTGTTGAGATTTATTAAACCCAACTATCCACACAACTATGACTAATGTATAATGTAATAATAGAATTGGTCCTAGCACTGAACCCTGTGGAGCTCCATAACTAACCTTAGTGTGTGAAGAGGACTCTCCATTTACATGAACAAATTGGAGTCTTTTAGACAGATGTGATTAGCCATTCCTCTGCAGATGATCAGTGAGCTGTTTACAACCACTCTCAAGAATTTTTGAGATAAAAGGAATGTTGGCAATTTGCCTATAACTAGCTAAGACAGCAGGGTCGAGTGATTCAAGGCCAGCACAGTGGCACAGTAGTTGGCACTGTTGCCTGACAGCAAGACGTTCCTGGGTTTGAATCCAGCACAAGGATGGGGCCTTCCTGTGTGGAGTTTACATGTTCTCCCCATGTTGGCGTGGGTTCTCTTGCTTCCTCCCACAGTCCAGAGACATGCATCTAGTGGGATTAGCTTACTTAGTGATTCTAAAAATTGTGAATGTAAGAGCAAATGGTTGTCTGTCTCTCAGTGTTCTCCTACAGACTGGTGACCTATCCAGGGTGTACCGTGTCTCTTGCCCTATGGTATCTAGTATAGGCTCCAGCCCCCACAGATGGATGGCTGGATAGAAGGAAGCTGGGTTGAATTAACCATTACAGGAAGTAATGGTTTAATTACTACCATGTAAAAGGCCTGTGGTACATCTGCTCTTCACTGTGTTGTTGTTTAATGAAGAGTTTACAGTGAAGTTGCATTCCATTCTATTATAGCCATAAATTTTAACAGAGGGAGGGAAAAAATTAAAATGAAACATGGTAAATTTTGCATAGTTAAGGTATGCACACTCATAAATATTGGTGCTAAATATGTTGTAAATGTTCAGTCTTAGTTCTGTGCAAAATCAAATATAACGACTTTTCATAATGTTTGGAAAAGATTGTTGGTGATAACATTTTTTCATGTGGGCTGTGCAATAAACACAAAATAAGCACAATAAGCACAAAAAAGCATTAGGTTACACAATCCAAACACACAAATACACGGCAAAGTGTCAGCTCCTGCAAGATGTTTAATAGCATTTGCAAAAGCAAATATAGCATATTGACATAAGACACCTTTATGCACAAACTGAAGTACTTGGTAAAACAGTTTTAAAGTGAAAAACAACTGGAATATTTTAAATACAGTAAAATCTGTCAATAATCTTATAATACACGCAGCTTTAATAATGTAAGATTTTCATGTACAGCACAGAGTGTGTTTACCTTGTCCTGGGACTTTTGACGTTTCCTTAGAGACTTTTGCATTACTTTGAATTCATACTCAGCCCTGGGGTGATCCTATGATGACACACACAAAAAAGTGATAAACAGTGGAAAATATTCATACTAACCAAACTAAAATAGATGTTGAAGAGACAAGTCTAAACAAAAAAAGTATCAAAAAAGTATAACATCAATATAAGTTCAAAAAAGTATCTTTTCTCTTAATCTTTGAATTCAGATGTTTTTGGTCCTATTGCCACAGGTGCATCAAAATCAATCTGATTGTCCTCCCCTACCTCTTATCAGTGGCAGTTTTCTCTGAAGCTGTTGGAGAAAACAGCCACCTATAAGAAAGATGATGGTAATGTAGGGACAGTTATTCTTTAAGATACTAAGTCACTCTACAGGCTTGGAATACAAGAAGTCTTTTCTGAAAAATAATGTTTGGTCTGTTTTCTCCAACAGCTTCAGAAAAACAACCACCAGAGGTTGGCAGAAAACAACTGTGGAGTCCAGCCACACTCATAATTGAATTCAGAGAATTTTTTTAAAATACTGAAAGTATGAAAATTCAAATAACTGACATTTTGTAAGACAGTGAAGTGAAAAATCACTGTTAGAGTAAAAGTGAATAGAAGAAGAAAGATGTGAGCTGAAAGGAAATGACCACAGTGCAGTTTAAAAGAGGAAGAATTATCATAATGTACAGACTTAGCATTTATAAGCTGTGTCTAATGGAACCTGGGAGTGGAGGTTCTCAGAATTACTAATAATTGTGATTAAACATGTTACAACTATCAAACTAACCTAATTAGGACACACATTTAAAAGTTGGCTACATACTTTTAGATTAATTATGCAAAACTAAATCTCCTTTTTTCTGCCTTTTTCCAAGTGGGATGATTTCACTCAGAGATTGCAGTTTGTTTGCTGTTAAACTGGGCAGAACTATCTTTTTAGGGTGTCTGTATTAAGTGATAAAATTTGCATTTTATTTTGCCCACATTCTTTTCTGATATGATTTTCTTTCATCCATCCCAGGGTCCATTCAGCTAAACTGTTAGAGAAAAACGCAATGAAGTTGGCGAAGGGATACTGATATAAAACAAGCATTTTGGGATCCATCTCTCTCTTCATTTATTGTTTAAAGACTTGTGTCAGAAAGCACTCAAACAAGCACAATCATGAAATCATGATTTCACAGTTATGAACAAATTAGTCAAATCATGTGTGCATTTTGTCCTGTAAATAAAATGTCAATGTTCATAATTTTATAAATAATTTTTGGACTTTGTATAGATATTTTCATAGCTCAGCCATATTGATGTCATGTATGCTGTACATGGTATGAAGAATATATATATATATATATTGAGCAGGTCGCAGCAGCAGCAGAAAGGTTATGAAAAGTAAAGAGACAAGGTAATAGTAATATAATAATATGAATTTTCACCAAACCTTGAGAGCTTCCTGTGAAAAACAAATTCAGAGAAAAAACATTTAAGTAAAGTGAAAAATGGGCCAATATGTTTTCAGTCTATATGAAAGTAAATTGAAAGCGGGTACTGTTTTTCTAAATCACACTGAATAGTAAAGGCTCAATGTGACTGAACGTGAATAGACAACAAAAATAAAGAGAAACACAAAAATGCTGGTTTCCTTTAATAGCTGAATATTTGTCACGAAATAGAACATTTTTAGTTTGGCGACCTGGGCCTGTAGTCACAAAGCTTGAACTGCTCTCACTGACAATAATAATAGTTAACATTTGATTGAAGAGAGTTCTCTTCAATCAAATGTTAATTACTTTATCAGAAATTTAAAACTGTTGTGAAGCAGTAGTCTGCATAATATATAGTACATTAGTACATAATGTATGGTATTATATATACAGCAGATCTTCTATTTACTATGCGGGCCTCGGCTCTCTGCTTTTTATCGTTTCACACAGAAAAGCAGTTTTGTTATTACTCACTTCCTCATCCTCGAACCCTGTAAGGTCCCATTCATAGTTGAGTCTCATCTGCCTCCTTTTCCAATGCTCCATGAACATGGCAGCTTTAAAAGAGAGGTAAGAAAATATGCAGAAGCAATCTGACATCAAAATGTGCATGTTTCAAATATAAAATCTGGAAAGTACACAGAGTAAGAAATGCGTGTCTCTGGACTGTGGGAGGGAACCAGAGTCCCTGAATATCCAGCTGCTATAATTGAACCAGAAAACTTCTTGCTGTGAGGTGACAGTGCTAATCAACAAAAACTGTTCCACCTGCATGAGACAATTCAATTTCTTCTATAAAACGTCTCCCAGAAAAGTGATCAACAAACAGAAGAAGGGCTATCAATAATCAAATCTGAGAACAATAAGCTAATGGACTCCAGACTAACTCCGGGGATGGTGTAATTACTTTCTCACATATGCACAGGTAGATTTGGATAGCCTTTTCCCTTTAATAAATGAAATCATCATTTAATTAGTGCATTTTATATTTACTCTGGTTGCCTTTTGTTGCCATTTGTTTGATGCTTTGAAAAATAAGTGTAACAAAACAGCAAAAGAAAAAGCAATCAGGAAGACACGTATACTTTTTAACAGCACGTTATAAAGTGGACACACATATTCTACTTTTGTGTTTTTGAATGAGCTTCTGTATCTTCACTCACCCCAGAGAGCCATGAATATAGAGAAGAAAACTGTGGCAGGATTGTCAAACAGATGACTTGCCCGGGCAGTCCCACAGGCAGTGCTAAGTTTCCAGTAGCTGCACACTCTGTCACACAGTGGACACATGGTGATGTTGTTCTTTGGATGACAAATCTCCATGCTAGAATTAACAGAAAGGCACATGCAGAGTTGTATTTCTATCACTGTTTAAATTATGTAAAATACATGATTATAACCCACCACTACTTGGCTAATGCAACCCTCACACTATCCTTAGGCTAATCTCAAATCACACAAAAATGTAATTTGTTATGGCAACTGAATAACAAGAGTATAGCAAGAGTACTGACAGGCACTACAAAGAGACAACATATTTCTCCCATCCAGGCTTCTCTTCATTGGCTCCAAGTTAAATCTAGAATCAAACGAAATCTTTCTAGTCACATACAAGGTCTTAAATAATCAGGCCCCATCTTATCCTAATCACCTCTGATCACCACCCCAACACATCACTTCACTCTTTTTTTTCCTTTTCTTTTTTATGAGGGGGCTCAGAAAAGTATTAACACGTGTCTTGCATCTGCAGGTGAAATTTTGTGTGAGTGTGCGTATGTGTGCATATGCAGATTTGTGAAGTTACACCTGTGAGCTGTATAATATCCACACCCCTAAAAGGCCAACAAAATGCACTACGATGAAACCCGGAAACCAAACATTTAACCAAGGGTGTATAAGCAAGCACAGACAAGGACAGGAGGGTGGTAAATGATGCTATGAGGCCACCTCCACGCCCATCACCAAAATCACCATAGGTCAAATAACAGAGCCCTTCACTCTCAGACTGTTGACTTACTTGTGGTTCCTACAGTTTCTAGAAGTAGAAGAGGCAGAGCCTTCAGCTATCAGGCTCCTTTCCTGTGGAACCAGCTCCCAGAAGAGCATTACTTATCCCCTTTTTACTCCCCGTGCATTGTTATCCCACTAGAGCATCTTATTAAATTTTGTCTTCTCTCTCCATAGTTTATACTTTTTTCTTTTCTCATCCTCCTCACTCCCCAAACAGTAGCAGCAGATCACTCCCGTTTCTTGAGTCTGGCTCCTCTCTTGTTGAAAGTGAGTTTTTCCTTAACGAGAGCTGCTCATAGGGGAATCATCAGGTTATTGGGGGTTTCTCGCTCATATAAAATGTAAAGCACTGTGAGGCAACTGCTGTTGTAAATTGGTGCTATATAAAAAAATGAAACTGAAATGCACTTTTTTCACATGGTCTTTCTAAATTAAATCTCTTTCTTGAGGATTTTCCCTTTTCATAAACACTATATCCAGTACATACATATTACATATTTTGAAATATGCAAAACTTGCAGGTTTTCAGAAACATGTATACATTTCCTCTGGCACTTTAGCTGAGGTCATCCTCCCTTTTTGACAATATCCTGTTCTCCTGTTAGTTTGCCGACACTTCCAATAGCATCCAATAGCAAAAAGCATTTAGAGCGGTCTGAAGCCTGAGCTTTTTGCTCTTAGTGATGTGACTTCAATAGTATGACAATATATACACTGGGATACGATGTTTGTCATGTTTACACAAAAAACAGGACACACCTGATGAAATGGGGTACTCATGTCAATTTAAATCAGCGATTACCTCACGGCCATCAGCCACAGGACTGACTTTGGTAGCAAATGTAGAAGTATGTGAAGTATTTTTGTTATCATAATGATAGTAACTATTCTGGTTATTTCTTTTTTGAGATTTGCAGCTGTTATTAGCTCACTATTCTTAAAACAGATTCCCATTAGGCACTGATGAATAGATAGGTCATCTGGCTTGTGTTAAAGTCTGTTTGCTTTCTGTTAGGATTCTGACACTTACAGTGAGTGGCATTTGTCTCCACTGGATAGAAATTTGCACTGCCAGCATGTCATAATATCCTGTGGATGATAAAAAGCAGGTGGAGAAAGGAAAGGAGGCCCTCATTTCTGTAGTAATTCATCAAACTTTTACAGTTCTCTCCTGCTTGTTGTACTTTCACGTCCTCTTTCCATTTTTTGATTTCAATCCGCTTTAATTATAAGTCCTACACTGTTTTACTGGTAACTTCCTTTACTTAGCAAAAAATTTCTGGCACAACTTTACCTACTTCCAAGGTGCATGGAGAAGATGAGAAACTCACAATGCAGGGACTCCAGCAACACTTGCTGGAGTCCCTACGTTATGAACTTCCTTTATTTTCCTTTACTCCTCTATGTTAAATTTACAATAATGCATTATTATTGTTTTGTTGTGGAAAACAATCACAAACCGTTTAGAAGAGGGGTTGGGTGGGAATGAAAGAGTAGTGTTTCAGACTTTTTGGCATCATCACTCTATTACATGCCTACAATATCAATAGTGTGCAGTTACATATGTATTGTAAAATGATCCGAGCAAGGCAAAAATATGGTATAAGTGGCACTAGATATCAAGACAAGATAACAAGGTGTGCATTAAACTCTGTTAATAACAAGTTGAAACTGAACTGATGACCTGTGAATCAAAATCTCCAGTATTTGGTGCAAAAAGCACATGGAAACATTTCAGAATAAGCTCAAACAGCAAAGTCCACACCACAATAGACTGAGTGAAACAACAAAAACAAAAAAATGTGCATATCTGACACTTTGAGTTTGTTATTTATAGTTGTTAAATATGGATGAGTTATATTTCAATTCACTTCAGTTTTATTTTATTTATATTTTGCCACATCACAGCAACAGTTGCCTCAAGGTGCTTTATATTTGAAGGTGAAGACGCAACAAATATACATAGAAAAAAAACCAAGTGACAGCATGAAGGAAAAACTCCCTTTTAACAGGAAGAAACCTCCGGCAGAACCAGGCTCAGACAGGAGCAGCCATCTGCAGTGGCCAGATTCTCTATAGTCTCCAATACAAAATTATTGTCTTTTATGATCTTTTGTTTTTCACTTGAAGTAATCACACAATCTGATTGCATGATTAAAAATAATAAACTACCTTATGTCCTTAACCTTTTTCACTGATAACAAATCAGGGTTTGTGTTCAAAGACCACCCCAGCTATAACACAGATTGTTACACTGAGTCTAACAACTAAGAATATTCAATTTTTATAACACTATTGTCCAGGTGGATGTTTATGATGTCTGTGTTTTGAAGAGGGAGGTAAATAATCACAATGAGATAATGATCACAACCATGTGATAGTAAGACATATGTTAAATAAATTAAATAAATAATGTTAAATCTGGCTACTAGATTTGCATTCATCTTTTTCCCGCAGCGCTACCCTGCAGCTTTCCAGCTTTAACTTTTGTCACCTGTCAAACAACTGAAAAGGTGTTCATTGGGCTTGTCTTTAAATTTCTAGATCTCTGAGGTGATTATAATTAGAATCACATAGTACTGGAATTTGTGCGCATGCGTTTTTGTTTACCTTGGAATGTTGTCATCAACTGTGGCACATCCATACAAAAAGACAATGACCCCCACTAGTGAGGCAGGAATCAGCATCTGAGTATACAGGCCTAGCCAGGCAAAGTACAGCCCAATCTTCTCACCAAAATACTTCCTAAACACCAGGAGAAACAGATAGAAAATCATTTTTATTACACAAATCTGAACTGTAGCATTTTGTTTCTCCCTTATTTACCACTATCTGCACAGACACCAAGGAACTTGTGAATTGTTTCCTGCATACTGTAATAATATATCCATAATAAGTACACATCTATATTCTAGCTCATTAATATGGTTGGTTCAAAATCCAGAAGTATAAGTTGTGGTAAGCATGAGGTGGCTTATTGTGGAGGTGGATGATGGACCGTGTAATATTGTCAGAACGCAATATGTGGATATTTGAGCAGTTATAGTAATTCATATAGCGCTTTATCCTCAACACTTTATCAACCTCACATCCAGCCAGTTTAGAATCACCAATTAATCTAATATTTGTGTGGGAGGAAGCAGGAGTAGAAGGAGAAAAGTCAGTCTCCAGTTAGAAAGACCAGGGTGTATGTGTAACTAATGTTTATTGATGATGTGACTGCTAGAAGCAACAGGATGAACATTGAAGTGCACAGGGTCATACTCTGATCTGAATCCAGCGTGCTTTTTAGTTACAATAGATAAAAGACAGAGAGATCCACAATCAAGCAGTAACTGGAGATGGCTTCAAAACATCTCAAAGGGAAGAAACACAGTATCTGAAACGGAAAGGGTTTAGAGTGTATAAAAATGGCTGTAATTCTTAAATATTTTATTTGAAAACTTATTATGAACACTCTACATTGAAGCTGAAAGTCTGCACTTTAATCACATTGCATTCGTTTTAAAACCCACCCTGGTGGTACAGTATATAGCAGCAACATTACAAAAGCTATGTCTTTTTTCAAATACTTACAGATCTTATATCATGTACATGAAGGAATGTCCTTACCGCACAAGTCCGATCGGCTGGTACTTGTAGAATACGCTGTAGTTTGCCCACTCCTCATATAAAAGCTGGAGAAGATATTCACATATGTTATACGTGTGTGTTTGTGTGTGTGTGTGTGTGTGTGTGTGTGTGTGTGTGTGTGTGTGTGTGTGTGTGTGTGTGTGTAGAGGGGA
>VUQG01011869.1:3138-28743 GCA_015106755.1 Etia nguti
CCCCCCTTTTTTTTTTTTTTGCTTGTTTTTTTTTTTTTTTTTTTTTTTTTTTTTTTTTTTTTTTTTTTTTTATATTTTTTTTTTTTTTTTTTTTTTTTTTTTTTTTTTTTTTTTTTTTTTTTTTTTTTGCTTGAATCCTGATTAATTTTAAGAAAATAAACTTGGAAAAACAGATAGTGACTTTAACGTTAAGCTCATTTGAAAGTGCACCTACCCATAAGCATGATATACCAAAACAAATAACATATAAAATTGATATTTTCTCTTTTAAAAAAATAAATTACATAAATAAAATCAACAATCGCATGGAAAAGGTAAATCCACCTCACATTCATTAACACCTTCAAGTCCATAAAGTTGAAAGTGGTCCAGATTAGGTGCCAAATGCTGGAACCTGCACTGGGAGTGATACGTGGAACCAGCTGTATTTAATCCTCTTATATTTAGAGTCTGCTGCTCTCTTTGCTGCTCAAGTGTGTGGTGTCATCATGCCAAGAGCTGAAGAGCTCTTGTGAAAGAGAGACATGACACTCAAAGAATCATGGGTTTATGGGAGACTTATGTAATGCCAAAGATGGCAGTTGTCCTGTCTCTGCTCCCAACGAGCCAATCAGCAGCTGAACTGAGAAGCATATGAGCCAGTTGTGTTGTTCCCTTGACGCAAGTGCCCAGTTAATGTGTCTGAGAACTTCAGCTGTGTGGTGGCAGACAAAACTGTTCTAAACTTTTTATAATAGGAGATGAGTAGGTGAATGTCTTTAAAGTTTTTCTCGCCTGACTATATACAAAATGGGAATTAGCGTGGTATTTGTTTTAGTTCTATGTACTTGTGTCCATTGAAATTAAAGTCATGGTTCTCGCCCAGGTCATCTGGTCTAGGAGTTTGGTCTTTGTGTTTCCAAAATAGCAGCCGAATGGTTAAACTTTATTCTCTTGTGCCTTCAAAACAAGCTGTGAGTCTCATATGGAATTTATAACACTTTCCAAACTATTAGAGCTAAGTCATTAGACTGTAATATGATCAGCTACAAGTGACATAGGTTTGTCTGAGGGTTTGTTTTTCATAGCAGACTGTTGAAAATGTGCACAAATTGCCCACAGCTACCAGAAATTATTAAAAAGCCTTTTTTCTTTATCTGTAGATGGATTTCAAAGAAATGTTTGAATGCCTAAGTATGTTAAAAAGCAAATAGCACAGCACATATCTGTAGACAATGTATGTCTTATATCATCCTAAATTCATTACAATATTAAATGAAAAAACCTGTATGGATCTTTATGGTAATGTGCATTAGCATAGTTTTTTTGAGCTTGGTCTCAGAGTTTATGGAGAAAACAATTACTTGGGTAATTTGTGCAAGAGTTTTAACACATAGCTACATCTAAAAAGTCCACTGATGTCATCACCTCTACATGTGGTGAAATTCAAGCACAGTGGTCACTCAGTAAATGGAGCTTCCTGATATGTTTTTAATGTTGTTAAAGGCTGTATATTTACTGAAACCCTAACCAAGTACCAAACTGTACAGAAATGCTATAAGTAAAAATGATCCCTGACCCTGAGACTCAAAGGCTTGACATTTGATAAGTCTCTTTCACAGCATTCACAATTGCTTATATTTAATCACAGTCACATTTTAATGTGTTATACTGCTTATAAATTAGGCAAATTATCAAGTGGCACATTTATCTTTTTGTCCCTGTGGACCTTTAAATATGTTTGTTCCTGACCACTAAAATATTTGTTAGCAGGGGTGTAGCGAAAGGGCTGATTGTTCATCCCTCTTTCATACACCATTTAATAAAACCCACAAAAGGCCATGTTTGCCAGACAGCCATCAATGCTCTTGGTCTGTGAAACACAACCATGAGTGTCCAATATTATTTAATTCTATACAAATCAAGGGGCTGAAGCAACTCTATGATCAAATATAAAGCTATGAGAATGACACATGAACAAAGAGTGCCTTCTGTAATTGAAATGGATTAGTTTGCTATACATATAGGCTTTCACACTTGAATGCATTTTACAATTCCAAGCTGTATATCAGTAGTCAGAACCTTCCACTCTGTGGAAGTAAAATGAGTTCCAGTCTAAGCCTCAGCCACCGAAGACACGACTAAATTGGTTTTACGACAGCGACAACATGTAGAATTATTCTTTCGTGAAGCTGTTGTCTAACACAATCATTTTGAGGTGCTCCATTAATACACTGTCAGCGTAAAATATGCCTGTTGTACACCATTTTCCTGACTTGTTTGCACTGTGTAGTTTGACAATGATCTGGCTGAGAACACACTGGAGGCCTGCAAGTAATGCAAGCAAACATTTAGCCCAGATCTGTTGTCAGAAATGACAAATGAGGTTCACATTCTCTCTAATATTTTAAAATCAGCATGTGTTTGTGCATACCAAATGTACAATGACCAAAGAAGCTCAGTACAGCGTGGCTGCTTGGAGGAAATATCTGTGCGCAAACCAGCTTTCTCTGAAAGCAAAACAATGAGAAGATAATGAAGCAGAACAATACCGAGATTAAAGGTCAGTGTTTGAATCGAAGAACAGACATTTAGAGAATGTCTAAGAGAATCCACTGAATACATTTCTGTAGGGTGTTTTTTGTCCCCACTATCTCATATTGTTGTTCTCAGTGTCCCAGTAAGTCAATCTTAACAGAGTCATCTTTTGAGTTACATTGCAAAGTGGAATATATAAGAACAGTAGCAAATAATATCTACTCACAGCGGTAAAAGCACGAAGAAGTCCATGCACATGTTTGATATGAGTAAACATGGCAGCTGGTGGAGAGCTTAGTTTATTGGCTGCAGTAAAGGCAGTGTTTTAATTGGCTCACATGAAGAACAACAACATTTTGTGACAGCACAGTGGGCAGGTTGAGTTGGAGCATACAAATGAGGCAGTGCAGACCTCTGCTCTTCTGTTTGTTTATCATCTTCGTATGCAGACTTGGATAAAAGGAGAGCGGAGCTGTCCGCGGTGCTGAACCCACAGCTGCTCAAAGTTAAATCTTTGTTAGTCACATTATGGTGTTTCTTGTGATGTGAGAAAAAAAAATCGAACGAATAACAACAACTTGATAAAAAAAAGTATGAATTTCATGAATGTTAATTTCATTTGTCCATTCAGTGGGAAAATTCATTTTTATTTGCTTTACCCAAATCGTGCCAGCTGCTGATTATGTTTTTATTTATTTATTTATTTATTTATTTTTCATCCGTTAGCCCCACCACAGGCTGTGTGTGTGGGCTACTTAACATTCCTTTCTTTCTGAGGATGAGCGTCTCAATAATCACCTGAGCAGCTACAAGTTACAGCTATAGCATACTGCAGCGTTTGCATGATGTGATGGCTTCTTGAATTAGGCTCAGCCAAGCAGTGAGCATCTGAGACTGCAGGAAAGTTTTATTGATAAAATATTTATAGTGCACAATAAATTTAGAAACAACTCAAATAGATTATAAGCTAAGCTAAGAACAACAGATGGGTTCTGAATATAGAATTTTA
This sequence comes from Etia nguti, assembly GCA_015106755.1. Classification (NCBI taxonomy): domain Eukaryota; kingdom Metazoa; phylum Chordata; class Actinopteri; order Cichliformes; family Cichlidae; genus Etia; species Etia nguti. Next base: position 6,665 of record VUQG01011869.1, read on the forward strand.
AGACCTGGACTACATGTTCAAGTCTTTGGTTGTCCAGATTTTTGCTTTATTATTGGGAACCGTTTCAGTGGAGAACAGATGAACAACCTTTCTCTATGTCCTCTAAACTCCCAGAGGAGACAAACTCGTTTAATAGAAGAAGTTGTGAACTTCAATGCTACCATATTTCACAAAAAAAAAAGAAGATTCAAAATAAGCGAATGATAAGGCCGAGAAGAATAAGAGAGCAGAAAATACAAGAGATAACTGATCAGTGGAAAGAAGATAAATGAATGCCAACAAAGAGAACTTAATAAAGCGGCTGTCCAAAAGCGGACCATTTAGGAAAAATCTCTGTATATTAATGTTCTGAACTTAACAAGAATCATACTGTTTCTGAGTTCGAATACTTCTGCTGCTACATATCCATGTAGTTTACTATGCATAGCTATATGTGCTCAATAGTGAATTTTAACAGGATAGTTCTGAGGACAAAGTGTTCACTTGCTCCCTAATATAGCCCATCCACTAACAGGGGCCATGATGAAAAGATAATCAGTGTTACTTACTTCACCTGTCAATGGTCAGAATCTTTTGTCCAGTCAGTGTAAAGGATTAAACAACTTTCAGCTCTGAAAAGTGAAGCCAATGCAGAATCTTCATGGAGGTCATAAAAGTATTTATACATGTTGTGTACATGGGATGGGAACATCCTCAGGAAATCACTAGATGGTCAAGATATTGAATCTTAAAAATAAATAAGAAAGCCACAGTCTGGCCAGAGGACAAGTTTTGAGAGTACAAGTAATCAGGTAATTAAGATTCATAAAATGAAGTCTGCATAAATTTTGATGTCAGTCCACCTTTTAGCTGTCTGCGACCATCTAACCCCAGAGCCATTCCCCCAGCATTGTTAAAAAGTAAGAATAGTATTATTCTTTCTATTGAAAAAAGAAAAGATGGAAAGACATATATAAACCCTCAGAGACAGACATCAGTGAATAGGTTTTTAAAATATTTTGAGATGATTTCACAATTGCAGGGCATTTCTAGGAGAGCCCTCGTGGTACTAAAATGTCCAAATGTCCAAAGCAATTCGGGAGGTTTCTCCCTGATATCTTTTCAGTGGTGACAGGAGACAAGCGTCCCCTCATCCAATCTTCCCATCCATCCTGAAATCCTAAAATTATTCTCATGAGTTTTGCAGAAAAGCTTTTGGATTTAATTTATCAGTTTATCATAGAAATGTCATTTCACAGTGACTGGGTTTTGTCTGTGTAGCAGCATCAGGAAATGAAGTCTCATTCTAACTGTGGTTAATGAACCAGATTTTCTGGCATTAGTCTGCACTAAGTATCTGCATTTACTGTAATCATTAGAGAATATAGGACACACAGTGGCATGCTAGATGAGCTGTAACCACACTCTGTTATGCAAAGATAAAATATGATTCACGATAACAAAACAGCATCAGATTGCAAATTGGAAAATGTCAAAATGTACTTTTTATTTATTATTAGAAATGATTCTTCCAGGTTGCTTCAGGTTGCCTTAGTATGCAGTGTGCGATATGAAATATTTTTAAGGTTTTTTGAAATTCATTATGCACCGCACATATTTATTACTGGGAAGGATTATTTAGAGAACTGCAATGTTCAAACGAAGCTCAGCCTTCTTCACTTTGCCCCCTGATTTATTCCTGAAAACTTCCTATGCAAGTGAAACTGAGTTTTTCACTGAGAATCCCACGAGACAAGCAGCAAGTCATGATAATTTTGAGATTATTAGATATTTTTAGTCTGGCATTGTGTATCAGTGTTGTGTACTTGGCCAGAAAGTAGAATATGTCGTTTACTCTTTTTATTTAGGGGTGTTGGGAACATGATTCAAGGTTCAATACCTTAATTCAGTACCAAAATTATGCCTGATTTAGACAGTCCCATTAACCATGAACGGGGCATAAATGTATATGTATATATTTCTGTAAATGCCTTATAATATAATCAGCATTTATTAACTGGTAGTAAGGCAGTATAACAGTTATTACATAAATGTAATAAAAAATTATTGTTTCAGGAAATGAATAAAATATACAATAATATCAATGTAACAAGACATTGACTTTACTTAAATCTGTTGTCAGTGTTACATATTTTTATTTTTTGTTTTCTTAAAAATAACACACACTTTTTTACAAATGTCTAATCATACAGTGAAAAATATTTTTCCTGCTGGATTAAGCTCATTGTTAGAAATTAGGCTGGTATCAGTAGCAAACTTTAACAGCTTAGCACACTGGGAATAAGGAACTTTGAAAACTCTGTGTCTCCGACCTCTACGAACCCTCAGATCAACTGACACGCGGATGCTCTAACTACCATTTGGAAAGGCTTATCATGCTGAGCTACTAAAATGCTTGAATAACTGTCAGGTGTGTGCAAACAGTTATAAGTCAAACAGTCTCTCACATTCATGCGCCTTTTTGGTTTTGATTTATTAGAATAATAAATGTATTATTCATTTTTTTATTGCTTTTTTCATTTTTTTGAAGAAATCTGCCCCCTGTATCTGCAAATTTGAGTCAGAACAAGAAGAGTTAAATTGGTTAAACCAGAATGATCAAGCGAAAGATGGTTAAACATACGGCTGAGGGGGATTATTGATTAGCTGACTAAATGGTTCATCGAGAGAATCCGAAGCTAAAAAGGTGCAGCACAAAAACACAGAGAATAACAAGCAAGTGCTCGTATTCAACAGTGTGATACCTTTTGGAGGCAGTCCTTCTTTTTCCTGTCTTGAAAAAATCATGTTTCCCGGCTCTTTGATTCTCAGTTGCCGGAAGCAGAATTTCTCAGGCTGCTGTGAACCACACTTTCTCCTTTGTGAAAGCGGAACCAGCAGCCAGCTACTGTACCGCAGCACAACCACAAACATGTATCTTTTGAAATGTACTTGAGATGAGCTCATGTCCAGCAGAGGCAATCTTTCGACAGAGAAACAATGCCGTGTCTTTCCTCTGCTTCAGCATGTCTTTTTGTGAAATTATTACCTCATGAATCATATGTGTGTTACTGCAGAATTATCATTCATCTGTGCTGCTGTTCCCCAGAGCCGATGAGCCCCTATGAAAGCAAAACTATATTAAAAACAAATATCGGGAGACCGAGGTAGACAAATGTAAGCACGTATAGACAAAAATCTATCCAGCTGGAGGGGACAGACGTCCTCGCAAAGTCAAATCTGCAGTTGCACTTTGATTTTGTTTTTGCAAAAATACAGAGATACAGAGCTATATTCCATTATTGTTATTGTTTTTTTGTTTCTTTTTTATTTATTTTTGTTTCTCTTTTTTTGTGCGAGAGAAGAAGCCAAGTAAATGAACACAAAACTCCCATCTCACAGTACCAGAAGCCAGATTCACAAATTGCTGAAGGCATTCTTGAATAAACAAGAAGAACAGGTTGCTCTGCCAAGTCTAAATGCCTGTTGTCTTGTGTAGACTCAGTAAAATCGTTGTTTACTGTCTTGCACCTCAATTTAAAGGAGAGCTGTGACCATCAGTGTCGGATGTGGCAGACATAGCAGTAGGCTGATGACTGCGAAGGAGGAAAAAGTTGATGATGTGTGTTGCAGAGCTGTTGCATTGGATTGCACTGGTTGTAGTTAGGAGTAGCTTATGAACTAGCAACTAAATGCATATCTGTCTTGGCGATATGTGCGCTTATGATCAGGAAACAGTAATCCATTGTTAATGAAAGGGGAGCTTCTGCAGCAGAGAATATTATCTCGCAATTTCATCATTTTTTCATACCTTTGTGATTCAACAAAAATACCGTATGACCCGACTCTCTGTTTATACAGTTAAAGCCCAAGTGTCTGAATCTATGTGTTGAAATGAGAGCATTTACAAGACTTTATTTCAAGAAACCTATTGTATAAAAGCAAGAGCCAGCAGTGGAGGCTATAATTACTGCATGTAGCTTTAAAAATACACCATCTAGGATGTAACAGTGAGTAAAGTCAGTGTTTAAAAAAATCAGCATCAGATACTGCTATTGTTTCTCTTAGGCAACCTTTTTTTAGCTTTTATCTCTGTTGAGGTCTCCTGCAATTCCAGAGAAACAGATCTGGCTCCTTTTTCAGCTGTTAAATGCTGCACTGTTTGCACCTGCTGTATGCACGGCTGTTGTTTGTTTCTAAATGGTTTATCAAAGCTTAAAAGATTGATCTGCTGCTTCAAGTGAGGCTGATGAATGCAGAGGGTCTGAAAGACACTAAAATGCTTCTAGAGCCAAGAGAAACTAACAGTGACACCACCATTCCCCATCCCTGAGGACAAGTATATGCAAACCTTAAGCGAAACAGGCCCAAATGCAGAAATTCAGCAGGTACAAAAATACAGATAAGAGTGAAAGCATCCTCAATGTCCCCAAAAAAAGTAAATACAGAACACGAACAGAAGCAGAGTGGTCTATATGCAGCTCAACAGCAGGCAAAAAGCTTTGACTCAAACTAAAAAAGTGGCACACTCAACTCAGAAATCTATATCAAGCATGCTGGCATTACTTTTGAGCCTCTGAAATGGGGGACTATATATAAAAAGGGGTGTAATCCAAAAGCAGAAAATGTCATATTTTTGTAAACATCCTTGAATCAAAGCTGAAAGTTTGATTGTTTGATTTAAAATCCACTGTGAAGGTGTATAAAGGGAAAAAGACAAAAAATCTGTCATGGTCCAAATGCTCATATGGCTAACTGTATGAACAAAATAAAACACTGTAGTGACGGAGGGACATAATAGCAGTACTGGGAAAAAGCAACTCAGAGCACAATCATTCCAAATCAGGTCTTTTACCTCCTGTCACATGTTGCTTTTTGTATGTGTTGGAGGTTTTATATAGAATATTGTGCTAACATAAATGGACTGATTCTCATATAGTACTTTCCTACTCTCCCAAAGCACTCAAAGCACTTTATACAATACGCCTCATTCACCAATTCATACAAGAACTATTTCTATGCAGAAGTCCTTTCTATCTAGTATTGACACATTTATGCATCAGAGAGCAACTTGGGGTTGTTACTGTGCACAAGGATATTTGGCATGCACACTCGAGCAGCCAGGGATCAAACCACCAACCTTCCAATTAGTAAATGACCTGCTCTACCGCCTGTGCTACAGCCACCCCAAACATCTTGAGCCTCTCCTCATTTCTTTAGCTGAAAACTTGGTACATCTCAGCAAGTGTGTCCTTAAAAAACTAGACCTAAGAGGCCCTTCAGTTGATCCATCTATTGTTCACCAAAGCTTGACAATGATCTCAAGCACTCTAGCAGTGCAGTAAAAACATACCTGGAGAGAAAAACACACAGCGAAACACTATCAGTCATGGATTGGCCTCCCCAGATCCCAGACCTCAACATTATTGAAGCAGAGGATTGTGAGAGAGAACGGTACAACGAAATACTGCATTCATATAAACAAATTAGTTAAATTATGCATTTATTTATTTACATATTTGTAATGCATTTCCCTTAATGCTACTGTCAGTCTTGCTTATGTCATTTCCATAGAGTTGATTATTCCCAGTGGGTTTGTCACTACAAGCTTCTGTAGCAATTTAACTAGCTGCCACTATTTAAAAAATCAGAGTGCAGCTCTCAAAATGTTTACAGAAAATTTTGTAATAAATTATAGTTTTAGCTATCTCATCACTCCAAAGCATGCAAGTTTCACTTGCATGCTTTTGTCTTTCCTGTCACTCTTAAATGTTTTAGTAAAATCACTGATGCTTGGAGGGATATTTACTTGTCCACTATTACGTAAATTATAGCTTCCATTCTTCATGTACTTTGTTGTCACTTTGTTGTTGAATATGAACAGGTCTAAAGAACTGCACTTTTTTAACAACCAGAGCTATACATGCTTTCTCATTAGAATGAAACCAAATAAGTTATGAATAAGAATCAATCAATGAGGGAAATATTCTACAATGACTATGGCCTAAGAAATCAAATACATCTTTTCTTATATTTGGTAAAAAGGAAAGAACAAAATTAAAATAATGGAAGAAATGATAATGGCTTTTAAGTGAATGTATGCCTACTCGATGATTGACAGGTGATTTTTTTTCTTTTCTTTTTCTTTCTCTTTAGTAATAAGAGGTGAGACTGTGTGAAGCAAGGTGTCAATGGATCTGGAACACCGAGTCCAACAAAACCATGAGAGGCAACACGGCCAACACACCACTCAGAATGAAAGCACAGCTGGAGTGTCTGTCGGTTGTGCTGTGCCGTTAAATAGGTGATGTTCATCACCAATTACTGTGAAACCATCTGGTGTCATCTGCAGTTTGACGTTAATGCCAGCTGACTGCATAATGCATGAAATGATAAATTCTTATGGTCAGTAAATGTGGGACCAGAGGGCGGAGCACATATATATATAATAGAATCACAGAGTTGTCGGTGACCCGAGCAGCATACAGCAGCATACAGTATGACAGCACATCGACTCTTCTGGCTGTAGCTGTGCCCTTTAAAGACCACTGCAGATCAGATGTTAAATAGTAGAATTTGATTTGTAGCCTCTCCCACTACAACAGTGATTACCACAGAGGTGGTGGTAAGCGGAGAAGTTACTGATAAAATCTGACATTTACTCTTAGTGTTGAAAGAAGAGCTATTCTACTTTTCCTTATGTTTTATCACACTGTTATATAGGGGAGTGTGGCCAAAGGTGTGAAGTAATCCCTATGAGGCAAAAGCTCATGCATCAAATTGCTCTAAATACTTGGTTGCAGATAGTTTTTTCTGCTCTTCTTTCTTTAGAGTGGAAATATCTGTAAAACTTTCAAGCACGTGGCTTTTGTGCACCAGTTTAGCTCGCTGGGTTGAGCGAGCAACCCATATGCTGTAAGGCCTGGGTGTAACTTCCCCCTGGTCTTTCTTTGAGCTTCCCTGTCTTCTTTCTATTATCCATTAACAATAAAGGCCAAAAAGAAGAGGCCTCTGGAAGAGGCTGTAAAACTTTGTCAAAGGATTCAATGAGTAGGTGAAGCTCATTTCTTATCAATGACACCAATACTGAGGTCAGTTGTTGAAGATTAGCTGAATAGTGGCACTGTTACCCTCTGCTAGCTGCTGTTAGGGGGAATTAGTGTAACTGTCTTTGAAGTGAGTCTAATGTTGGAGTCTGGTGCTTGGTGAATGCATTCTTATACGATGTATGAATGCAATCAAACGGTTCATCAGAGAGAAAATGTGATTTTTTGAAACACATGAGCCTAACATTATGATAATATTAGCTTATGACCAGCTGTTGTTGACATTTAGCTGGCTCTTGTCAGCTGAGATGGGAGGTCACATGTCTAACCTGCTGGCAATAAGAAAATGTTACAATAATAATAAGCAATAATTGGGAATAAATATTCATGTTAATGCACATTTTCATTTGTGTTAGAGCATTGACTTCAGTTTAGAAGATGAGGCTTAAATTGGAGAGGAAGAGAACTGCATTTTATTAAAATGTTGGTAATGTTGTGTCTTCCCTTCACATTTTGAAGGAAAGATGATGGGGACCCCTTCTCAGCAGATAAAACTAGAAAAATCTTTATAGTGAATAAAGATGATGTTTTTGTAAAAGGTGATCATGCAGCATGCAAATACATAAAACTTCTTTTCTTCTCCTCCACCTTAGCTGTTAAACATATGAACATGGTGGCTTCCGCAAACTTCAAACCCAATCCTTTGTAATTTTACATTAATTCATGAGAATCTATCAGTTTGTTAGAAGACAGAATTACACACTATTCTATGAATATTTATGACTACAGTATCCTGATTTTCCTATCAAATAACATGAAAAAAATGCTTTACTGTACAATTAAGCAGACACCTCTGGCTGTGAGCACAGAAGCCCCTCCCTTCTGCTGTTCTCGTCTATAAATCTTTAGCTTATGAAGGACAGTCAATCAGAAAACAGCTGGATTAAAAGGGGGTAAAGGAGCCAAAACATCTGTATTTGAGACAGTGGATGAAGTGGAAAGGCTAAACCAGAGCCCATCCTACCATCCATCCAATTCACCCTCTGGGGGGGTGCTCAAGTCAATCTCAGGGCTAACACGGAGTGACAGACAACCCACCAAAGCCCAGTAGAAGGTAAATATTTTGAACTGTGAAAAATGCAAAGTGACTCTGCTTGAGACCAAGGATAAATATATGGAGTTAGAAATGAGCATAATAGGTCTTCTTCAAGGTGGTATTCTGTTTTCCTCTTGTTGAGAGTTATTGTTCTCTCAGTAAGAAATATGTGGGCCTGACAGTATGTCATCCACATTTTGCCATCCAAAGTACACCAGCACAAAGCAACAAGCTCCATTATTAGACTAAACTGACAGTTCTGTGTTATTTAGAATCAGAATCAGAATCAGAATCGTGTTTATTGGCCATGAAGGAATTTGGTTCCGGTAGATGGTGACTCTAAAGCACAGCATTGTATATCTCAACAATGTAAGCAGCACAATTCACCCACACACACACACACACACACACACGTGTGGATATATACAGCTACACAGATCCACACGCGTGTGTGTGTGTGTGTGTGTGGGTGAATTTAGCCTGACAATGGGCCTCATACAAGACTGCATTGGTATTCTTAGCATAAATCCCTTTGAAGTTTGCTCACATGAGTTTTTCTAGGGCTGTTTACGAGGAGCACATCTGTAAAATTTGATAGCTATATATATCTGTGCTCTTAAAATTGCTGCTTCATTTGATTCATTCATAAAAAACATACCAAAGAGTTACAATAGTAAAGCAAAGCAGTGTTTGATATGTTTGGAGGGTCTAACGTGAAATCCTTGGAAGCATTCTCATTGACAGGCCCTCATGTTCTTGTACGGCACCAGATTTGGTGATGGAGTCTGCAATTATTTTGAGGTCATGAGTCACAGCAGCTTTATAGTGAAAAGCTTTTTGTAAAAACTGACGTCAGCGTTTGGCCCCTGGTTGCATATAATTGTTGCTGTTGTCTACTTTAATGGCAGGAGGAGAGCAAACACTCCAGGTCCTTTGACAGGTCATTGTCTCTGTCCTCCCATTCTTGTAGTCTCTCTCCATCCATAAGCTCTCACCATGACTCGAACTAACATCTCTTATTTTCACTTCACCGGCTGGCGCCTCTGCTTGAAAGATAGTCTTTTTAATTACACTCTCTGTTTTGTAACTATCTTCTCTCCCAGAGGAATTTGTTGGAAAAGTGTCAGAGTGAGCCCGCTTCAGGCTAGAGTTTAACACAAGCCTTAATGTGTCTAAATATCTGTTGATTTATATGGTGCTAGTGATTACACACATATTTCACTTTCTTAGCTTTGTTTTACGATCCCTGCAATCGTCTCCTTAATGTATGAGCAGCATTAAAATTGCTTTTCTTTCGCAGACTTATTACTCTAGATATGTAATCAGTATCCAGTCCTAAATAACCAATTCACTGTGTGGAAATCTCATTTTTCCATCATCAACTTGTTTATTTTATTGTGAAAAGACAATAAATTGTGGCAAATTTTCCAAATATAAGAGCTCAAAGGAGTATAAAAAAAACTATTAATTACTCAAACCTGAAATCATTTTTGCCATTTGCCTGAAGGAATAACACTACAAATGTGTTACAGCACAGGAAGAAGAGAAGGGCCACTATTTGCTTTCAGATGCCCCTCAGTTCTCCCGGTGCAGCTGTTGTACAACATCCTGAATTTTTATGTTGTGAACGCCGGACCTTTCATCAAAACGAAAACCCACGAGGACCATCTCTGTGGTGTTCCCGGAAAAAAAACACTCTTGCAGTTTGTATGGTGGCTTTTCATCGGAAGGATGGGACAATGTTTGCACACTAGGGTGCTCCTGGTGGTGCAGAATAGCCTCATATTCCTTGGCTAATATGCAGCTAGGCACAATAATTATCAGACAAAATGACTCGCTAGATTGCTTCCCATATCAGTACAGCTGCACCACCATGTTTAACAGTTAGCAACGGACATTGAAATCACCCCAAGTGTAAGGTTTATAAATGATACAGTACACACACACACACAGAGACACACACATGATTAATTGACATTGCCTGCCCTGAAATGGCTCTCTATGTCCTACTTAGCACTAAAGTAATTAGGGACAGATGTCAGTGACAATACAGCAAACAAGTTATAACTTGTACTATACGGATTTCAAAATGTGGAACCGATAAACATCGAACCATTGCTGATGCAAAAGTAGAATATTCCCACATGTTGTAATAGTCACTCATTTTCTGTCTTAATATGAGTTACAAGAGAATATCAAACCACTTGTGCACGTTAAATCTAGCTTAGTAGAATCAAAAATACAGCTGGCACAACTAATAGCAATAATCAATACTTTTGTATTTAAAAAAGTATAACAGAGGACTTGTATGTGACAACGGTCAGTTGTGATGAATACACAGAGAAAACTTAACTTACTTAACACTCTGTATATAACTGCTGCTACACAGTGCATTGTTCAAACTGTAGACTGTTTAGCATTTGATTTATCTTTTTTGATTTTTACTCTAAAGGGTTAGCCTAAGCATTCAATTAATGTAAAATTGCCTTTTTTTAATGCAAGCTGTACTCTTTACAGCATGTACAGTTTAAAATTTGAGCTAATTTTATGCTAAAAACTAACACAGCCTGGATGAAAACTAAAAGAAAAGGTACAGTTTCCATTATGAGAGCTGGAGTCTGAACAACAAAACACAGTTAAAGACGTTTCGAGACACAAATTCAAATTATGTGAAGGACTTGTTAGCATAATGTGGGAAAGAGAGGGCCTGTTGTGAATGCTTTATGTAATAGTCACCCAGCACTGCCACTCCACAGATGGTCCAGGAGAGGTAGGCAGTTGTACCAGCACATCTATTTCCACATAGCAGCAATAAGAGCTCTTATCCCTCTCTGCAAACCCACACTCTGACAGGAGGCTGAGGCACTTGACGAGCAGCAGCGAGGCCAGATACTGTGATTAAAAATGGATGCTTATGCGAGAGAGAATGTCAGCATGATGCTGCCATAACACACTCATATAAAACAGGCGTCAGATTGCTCGTCTCTCGATGTGGTCCTTATTGGTGTGTTATTGATTATGGCGAGTGAGCAGATTGCACTTGGAGACAGGTTGATATCCGGAGATTTGCGTGGCTGGTGCTTTCTTTACGAGGCTCCTATCCTGAGTTTGTCAATTAGTGTGCTCAGCAGAGAAAAAAAGACACATGCTGTACCTGATGATAAATGGGAACTTGTTGAGATGTGATCTCTAAAATATTGAATGCCTGTGGACCCACGTGGAGTAGATAACAGCATGAACAGGAAATAATTCCCCTGTATGAAACTAGTATGAGGTCTGACCAGAATACAGCTTTAGCTGTATGAGAAGTACGGTTGACTCTGCCTGTTTGTGTATGCCGATCTCACATTCTCGCACCGAGTCCTTCTGATTAGAGGCAGCATGAGGAGATGTGGTGCAGTGCTGACTCAGATGAGAATTAGTTGTATTTCCAGAGTTATATGGTATTTGCAGCACTGCCCTCTTACAGAAACAAATCACAACAAACAGACACATGCAGCAGGAAGATATCCCTCAGCTTTCTGAGTAAAAGCCTTAGTAGAATGTAATACTCAAAAAGTACAATCAGGAAAAAAGTGGCTTTAAACATAATGTTCATAATAATAAGAGAACAAATGTTCTGTTGTGGCATGTAATGTCAAACATATTGTGATGACTCCACAGAGAATGACTGCCCCCAGTATTATTTAGCTGTTTTAATTGGTCTTACATATTTTAACCTGTGCTCAGGAAAATACTTCCTCAAACCTGACACAGGTGTACACACTGGTGACACTGTTGGATTGTTGATGCATTAACCATTTACTTAATACTTGTGCATGCGCATCAGCATTTCTTCTGTTGCTGGCCCTGTCTGTGGGTTCCCACTCAGGTCATAGACTTTAAATTGGGACAAGATGTAAAAGTTTTCGTGAAACACTTTTCAAGGTGTTGGAAAAGTTTTACAAACATATAATCTCAGTTATTCAAAGACAGAGGACCTTTGTTTTACAGATGGATCCTTTTTTATATAATGAGAGTCTATGTGGAAAAGGCTTTTGGGCTTTTATAGTAAAACTTTGAGTGACCTCCAGAAAAAAATGACAGCAAGCCTGAGCGCCTGTGGTATATTCAGCATATAGCTATATATAGCTATATAGCCTTTAGCTATTTTTAATATAATCATTATTATTATTGGGCGACCGTGGTTCAGGAGGTTGGGAAGCTCATCTGGTAACCGGAAGGTTACCGGTTCGATCCCCTGCTCTGTCTGTCTTGGTCGTTGTGTCCTTGGGTAAGACACTTCACCTACCACCTACTGGTGTTGGCCAGAGGGGCCGATGGCGCGATATGGCAGCCTCGCTTCTGTCAGTCTGCCCCAGGGCAGCTGTGGCTACAACTGTAGCTTGCCGCCCCCAGTGTGTGAATGAATAGTGGAATTGAAAAGCACTTTGAGGGTCTCGAAAAGCGCTATATAAATGCAATCCATTATTATATTATATTCATTTTCCTTGCCAAAATTCGGTATCTCTAGGCTTCTGTATGTTCATAGGTGCTAGCTTTAAGAAGCAACCAGACTACAGATGAAAACTCCACCTCCAAAAGATAACTCTTTTTTATACAAGCATCAATAATCCCCAAGAACCATAATCAAGTGTTTATGAGTAAACGCAGCAGAGTGCAGCATTTAAAAAATGAAATTATCTCAGAGGTGCTCTTTAGGTTCATGAGGGGCTGAAGCCTATCCTGGCTGACACTGTATGAGAAGCAGGCTACACTTTGGACAGACCACCTGGCTGTATGTCTGTCTGGATAAAGCAAACAAACACATAGCATCACTAAAGCCTATTTACAACTAATCTAAGTCACCAGTCTAAGTAGTATATCTTTAAACTGTAGGGAGAAGCCACGGCACACACTAACTGCATTAAATATTTAATTATAGGTGCGACTAAAGTTAAATATTTCTTATATTTTCTACTCATGGGAATGTTAATAATTAAGATAACAATATAAAACCCTAAAAAGTAATCTCAACTAAAAAATAAATAAAAGCACATGAAGTATTGTAGACTACACTACTGAAGTTAATCTTTTTTGTAATCACTCTTCTACCTCTGAAGTCCAAAGCACTAGGTGGTGACTCATCTGATTGCAAAAAGAAGTCTCATTCTATACTCCACTCTCCAAACTCCACTCTTTGTCTCATGCTTTCATACTTTTCTGATGCTTTTATTCAGTCTTACTGAATACAACATAATGTTCATTCTGTACACTGTGGTCCTCATTAGAATCAACAAAGATAATAAAAGAGGAAACGCTTTAGGGCAGGCCTACATTGTTACTTTCAGTCAGTATCTAGAGACATGTGGTTTCCTTTGGTTACGCAGTGCCGTTAATGTCCAGTTTCAAAACACCAAGATGACGATGGGGAAAATGATTAGTTTGAGACATCTAAAAAGTATTTCTCTAACCAATGTGTGGTATCCCGTGGCTATGTACATCTTTAATATACACTCAATTGTGACGAGTATATACACTCACCAGCCACTTTGTTGAACATAAATACATGTTGAAATGCTTCTTAATGAAACCATCCAATCAGCCAGTCACATAGCAACAACTCATTTAGGCATGTAGAAATGGTGAAGACAGCCTGCTGAAGTTCAAACAGAGCATCAGAATTGGAAATAAGGTGATTTAAGTGCTTTGTTATACATGTGAATATTGTGGTTATGCAAAAATTCTGCTCATAATATATACATGGTATTGAATAATCAGACTCCATCTTATCTTAATGACCTTATAGTACCATATCACCCCATTTGAGCACTTCACTCTCAGACTGCAGGCTTACTTGTTGTTCCTAGAGTATTTAAACCAGCTTCCAGTTTGGATTCGGGAGACAGACACTATCTCTACTTGTAAGATTAGGCTTAAAACTTTCCTTTTTGATAAGGCATATAGTAGGGCTGGATCAGGTGACACTGAATCCTCCCTTAGTTACTCTGCAAAACGTCTAGGCTGCTGGGGGATTCCTGTGATGTACAGTGTTTCTTCTTCGGTCAACTTTTTCCCTCATTATGTGTTCATACACCTCTCTGCATTTAATTATTAGTTATTATTCATCTCTGGCCCTCTTACGCAGTGTGTCTTTGTCCTGTCGTCCTCCCCTAACCCCAGCCAGTTGTTGCAGATGGCCGCCCCTCCCTGAGCCTGGTTCTGCTGGAGGTTTCTTCCTGTTTAAAGGGAGTTTTCCCTTCTCACTGTTGTCAAACCACTTGCTCATAGGGGCCATATGATTGTTGGAGTTTTCTCTGTTTCTTTGTATTATTGTAGGGTCTTTACAATATAAAACGTCTGGAGGCAACTGTTGTTGTGATTTGGCGCTAAATAAATAAAACAGAATTGAACTGAACATGGCATAGTTGTTAGTAACAGACAGGATGGTCTGAGTGCTTCAGAAATTGTTGATCTTCTTCCAACACATCCATCAGACAATGGTCCAAAAAAGAGAAAATATGAGTGAGAGGCAGTTCTCTGGAAAACAATGCTCCTCTAAGGTCAGATGAGAATGGCCAGACTGCTTAAAGCTGATATGAAGGCATTAATAACTAACAAATACCCACGTGTTACAACCAAGGTATGCAGAAGAGCATCTCTGAAAACAGAACACATGGAGCCTTGAAGCAGATGGGCTGCAGAAGCAACATAACACACTGGGTGTCACTGCTGTCAGTTTAGCATGAAACTTAGACCACTAAACATTTGAATTGTAGAAGATCAGACAATTTCCCCTGGTCTGATGAGTCTCAGTTTCTGCTGTTTGAATGGCAGGTCAGAATTTGGTATCAAAAACATGAAGTATAGAGTCGCCCTTCCTTATCTAAATAGTTCAGTGGCTGATGGTGGTGTAAGAGTGTGTGGGATATTTTCTTTGTCCACTTTGAGATTTTAAGCAGAGGTGGCAAAAGCACAGACATTCTGTACTTAAGTAGAAGAAAAGATACTACTGTTAAAAAATACTCCAGTAAAAGTTGAAGTACTGATTTGACCTCTTTACTCAAGTAAAAGTGAAAAAGTACAGGCTCTTAATGTACTCTAGGTAAGAAAGTAAATGTAGCTCCTAGAAGAACATTTGCACCACCTTTTTTGTGCAAAGCTAACTGAACCGTGTGCTATATTAATGTAATAATAAAATAATACAGGAAGATAGGAATACAAAACCTTATTTCAGTTCATTTTAATTCTAATAAAGGTATTTAGCTTGAATCAGTTAAGTCAAACATGAGCACAGAAAAAAGAAAAAAGGGAAAATAAAAATAGCTCTATTTTCTGTTGCCTGCGTTGCAGAGGGTGACTTTGCCTCTAAACAGGAAAATGTGTACAGTCAGAGGTTAAAGTGGATTGAGCGGGTGGAGGAACCCTAAAATTGGTTGTAATGGCTCAATGTGGGGAAAAGAATCATAACTCATAATAATTTCTATTGAGTTTTTATAATGTACATCCTGTGATCAGCTGACCTGCTGCTCTTTATGGATGTACACAACTGAATTCAACCAGATGTCCTGGCTGATTTCCACAATCTCCACTCACAGTACAATGTTTATGCTTAAGTTTAGTCTTTTTCTAGATGTTATAAAGGTTGTATGAAGGTGGACTTCAGTGAATGAAACTAATAATCATCAGCTTAACTTCAGATTCATCTCTGCTACACTTGATGTAACCTGACTCTGACCATGAAATCACAGCCACTGTCCACCAGTCACAGGCTGTTCTTTACTTTAAATCCATCACAGTACAGCAAACTAACCTGCTTATCCTGCACTAACCCGCACTAACTTACTCTACCTCAGTTTGGTTTGCACCATGCTTCACAATATGAAAAAAAAAAAATGTCACATGTACAGACCCAATATCTGTTTTAAAAACATGAAGACTTACATGTAAGCTTTAGATTTACAGTGTATCAAACACCACTGAGCATTTCTTACCTTTAATTCTCTCTTCTTCCTCTCCTGTCCTGTCTTTCTTATCTTTCTCCATCTCTGAGTGAAATTAGCTCTCTTTCTCTTCTCTCCCTTTGAAATACAGCAGCTGGACCGTTAGCTAGCAACACACTGTGAGACAAACTGCACACAAACAGTTTGTGTGTTTGCTGATATTTTTTTGAGCTGATAGAAACATTACATTTCAAATTACCTGTCACTTAAAAAATGTTACTCCCTTCATACTCACACGTCTTCTTTGAGGTTAGCTAGATGCTGAAGTATCGCAACCACAACTTATGGACACCTGCATTCTGGTCATTCTGGTGTTGTGCCAAAATAATAATAATAATAATAATAATAATAAATAAACAAATAAAAACACAGGTCCACTTTAACGCCCGACTATGGCACACGGTTTTGCCTCCTTCATCTCTTTTTATGCCACATTTCCTGGTGATTATTACAAGAACAAGGTTGTCTTTCATGTGTTACTGAAAGGGAGATTCAGATCATGGATGTCTTGATGCATGCTCAATCATCCAGGTAGGTAAATAATGATCAAGGAACTGACCTCACAGCCCATTGTTCATTCAGTGGTGCTACTTTCAGTCATTGTCCAAATGTACTGTTTATAAGGTTGGGGAAACCTGCAGTTAGCTGAAACTGAAGAAGTCACTTGGATGCGTGACGAAAACACTACGTCCAGATGAACAGAGTCAACCTTTTGAGATCATGGATGTGTAGCTGACAAGTCTACAGCGACTGTGTGATGCTGTCATGTTAATATGGATTCTAGATTCGGGACTTGAAGAAAACTGTCCAGTCTATCACCTCATCAGTATCCTATAAGACAAGGGATACACACTGAAAAGAAAATTCTGTCAAAGCAGGTGAAGAAGCAGAATAGCCGAGACTTCCGTTACCAGGTCTGAGAGTTACACAGACGAGCTAAATGTGCACGCTCCTGCTTGCTATTGTACTCCAGTGTTATCACAGTGTACACCCCTGAGCACAAATTAGTGACACAGATGTCCAAAAGAGTGGGTTTATCATTAATTTAGCTATGTACTGAAGAAGTACAATGCATGACCCAAGGAACAGGACTCTCACAAAGCTTGCTATAATTGAGCTCTGCTTCCTGCTGCTCGTACCAGACAATTGTCCCGCTGGAGGCTATTCTCGATGAATCATTCCTATACTGATGGTCAAACAAAGCACGTCTTAGCCATGTAAGTTAACAAAAATACTGGTGAGATGAAGATAGCTTGTTGTTTAATGCAAGGAATATGAATGTTGTGCAACTTGAAATTCAGCTCTTACACGTTCGAGGTACACAGAGGCAGAGATTTCATGAAAAGATTAGTAATAGCAGTGCATTAGGAGGAAGGACCTCTGTTATAGTTTATGTGGATAAAATAACTCTATTACCAATGACATGAAGATACAATTCTCTTGGATTAATAAAGTATTCTGATTCTTATTTACAGAAAAATGCTGGGCTTTCCTTGACCTTTGAGATGACTCTATTGAGAGAAAATCTAGCAGTCCCAATAAATAAATATTTGTATTTGCTGTAAGTTGATTAGTGCTATACTATGTGACGTTTTGTTTCTATAACTGATATCTAGACCTTGATTTTGTATTCTATAAGAAAGATCCCACCTGTTACAGAGCTGATCACAGTATAAAACGCCCAAATGAAGTGAGAAGATTAGCCTTAAGCTAAATTCAAGCCGGTAAAGGTATTGTTGATAAGTGAACTCTCTAAATTTCCTCTGCTTGGGGCAAGGTATCATTGCTTCAGTGTGATGAGAAGACTGTGATGTATTATGCGAAAACTTTTCTCAATATTTTTGTAGTAAGGGAAGATTTAATGTAGGTTTTTTTATTTTTCCCCTAGAAGAATCTCTTTGAGTTCTCTCATTTAACTTTTAGAGAATGTACCGCTCAGGTCAGCAGTGGGTTTACCCACTAAGCAAGACATGATGTTAATTACCCATCAAGAAGTTCCCCTCCAACCATAGTTCAGTGTTCTCGCACTGCAGTGAGCTCCACTTTATTACCTTCATGGTGGTAGTAGAAGAGACTTCTTTTGCCTCCAGAAACCCCTAAATTATTGAAAACATGTGTTCAGTGAGATACTAGGAATCTACTGTAGTGACTTTCAGTCCACCAAGACAGGTTGGTCTAATAGCTGACGCAGATTTTCTGCGAACGTCTTGCCACTTTTTCCCCTCGACTGGTCCCACATTGCTCAGACGCAGGGACAATGACTTTCTGTGTCTCTGCATATATGAACACATCTCAGTGTTTCTCTGTTCAGTATTCCTCAAGATAATTTCCTTTGGACAGCTCTAATGCCTTTTTGAATATTGCATGAATCAACTAATGGAGAGGAGAAGTCACTAATCAAGATCAGATTCAATAAGCATTCTGTTTGGGTCGATGAATTATTCAACTAACATGCATTTTAACTTAAACTCATGGTGACTTTGCAACCCTACAGCAACCTACATTTTTATAGCAATAGTAAGAACAGGTTAACGCAACTATTTTACCATCTTTACAAGAAACAACTGTCCAGAGTCAATCAGAAAATCACCTAATCACCAAATGTTCAAGCGTTCATTGATCTTATGTCATTTGCATTTTTCTCTTGCAAAATCCTAGAGTCATTACGCTTATATTTATCAGCTCTTATGTGAGCAGGACTACTGGGAATACTCTCATTAAAGTCCAACAGGTTTTTTGGGTTAGGATACAAGATACGTATATCTGAGATTTTCAGATATCAGTATCTCACAGTCAACAAAACCCATGATGTAAATAAGTAAATGTATGTCAGTGCAGAATGTAGATTAAGGAAAACTTTCTAGATGCCACAAGGATTTGCTCATATTAACTTATTACATTGTTTAACTTTTACTGGGACAGGAAAATAGTCAAACTGGTCTACCTCCTGAAGCCTTAACCTGATATCGGGCAATTCCCATTCCAGGTCAACCAAACTCCTCTTCTTTTCCTGGTACATTACACTGTACATTCATTTAGAAGTTTTGAGGCTTATTTTAGCCTCAAATGTTTTTCAAAACACGCATTTATGTAACATAAGAGAAATCTTTGCAATTTTTTGCCTGGATTGAAAATCCAAGCGCAGAGAATCTACACATTTATTCTGTGCAGTCATTTGTATGAGGGAAACTGCAGGAAAACACCTGTGAATCATTTATTGCAACACTAACTCACTCATCATGCCTCCGATGCCAGGCCACAGCAAAAGCTGTCGTAGCTGTGGACACGTTCCATTTGGCAGCACTCAGTTATACGTGTTGGTTAATGCTTGACACTGTGTGTGCTTGATGTTTAGGGGGATGTCTTTGCTGGTATGATTATGATGGGGATAACTATTGTACTCACAAAATAATTAGCTTGAGTTTAGCTAGCTGATTGTGACCCTCTTTGACCATATAAAACATAGTGATTACTTCCTCCATCGTGAGATCAAATAACGAGCTACAGCAGCACCCAACGCACTCTTCTGGCACCAACACTACTGGGTGAAAAGTTTCATTTTCCTCAACTCTTTAATTCAAGCAATTAATGCAAATTAAGCAAGAGACACACAATTTATTGTTGGAACCCAGCTGATCAAAAGTAATCCCAGCCCGCATTTGTTAAACGTCTTTAAAGAACAGCACACAGCTCAGTGATTTAAAATGCTGTCCAGGCTGCTTAGACCTGTGAATGGACTTTAAGTGCTCATTTCTTTAGCTTTTCTTTTATAGTTTATTACATTCTAAGGACAACTTAGACATCCCATGGTAGATAAAGATCAGTAAAAGCAGGAAATTATTAATCCCCTCCCTTCTATTTTCAATCTGGACAAAGCCTGAAGGGAAGATCCAATTTTATTTCCTATTGTTGTGTCTTTTAATAAAACAAAGACAGAGTCTGTTGAACAGCTAAGGAAACTTAGCACAGTAAGTAAGGTGAATGCGACTTAAGGCCAATATTTAAATATATAATGGCCACAATAAGTCAGTCAGTTTATCATTTACTGTAAAATTGGATGTGCTGAATCTGCCTAGTTTTGCATTGGTCTAATATGTCACGTTTTAATGAGGTAGGTAGACAAAAGTTGCTTGAAGCGATAGGTATTCACATTTTTCATACTTGGTTTTTTTTTTCATCTTCTTCTACCTACTTCTTTTCTTCATATCTTCGCAAGTTTCCTCAGTTAAAAAAAACCCGAACACGTCAGCTGTACATCTTGACTTCATACTTTACCTCCTGGGTAAAATAAGTCAGGCTTGGTGTTGTAAAATCAATAGTTTTAACACTGTAGTTCAAGCCTGGCTGCTGTGCCAGGTTCAAGGAGCACATCTTTCTGCTGTCAGTGTAAGAAAAAAAAACCATTGGATTCCTTTTTCTCATACAAAAACAAAAAGGGGCGGGTTGGGAGAAGCTGTGTGAATCATTAATAATTTGTATTAAAAATGCAAGTACGTTTTTCTTCCTGATGGAGAACTGACGTCAACTCAACAACTGCTGTCCACCAGAGTTCGCAGGTTCCTGTTCAGCAGAGCCAGCGATGACTGTTCTGAGACCGAGGCTGTTGATGGATGGCTCTACAGTGTGAGACTGTAGTGCCAAGTCCCTGACTCAATGCGATTGTTGCACAAGCATACAACAAACACATCAAAAACAAAGGGACAGGAGGAGCTTCGACTTGCAGTGGAACAACAGTGAAATTTAGAGGCAGCAACGAAAGTCAAGAGACAACTAGCGCAGGCCGTCGGCACACGTTGAAACTGTCGCAATACATTTTTGCAAAAGATGCAAGGACAAAAAATCTGTGCACACCTTAACGGGTGGATTTTTCAAATATAAATACAAAAAAGTTACTGGCATGACAAGCAGATCCCACCTGAGATGTTTTCTACATGCCACAGTGGAGGGGGCGCCATAATGGGCTGGGGTGCTTTTTCCTTCAGTGGAACAATGGAGCTTCAGGAGGTGCAGGGGCGTCAAACGGCCCCCGGCTACGTCCAGATGTCGCAGAGAGCATCCCTCATGACTGAGAGCCCTCGTCTGTGGGTTTTTCAACAGGACAATGCTACAGTACACAATCCCAGCAGGACAAGGGACTTCTTCCAGGAGAATAACATGACTCTTTTGGAACATCCTGTGTATTCCCCTGATCTAAATTCAATACTGTAAGGCTGCTGAATATGTCAGTAAAAGTTTTTTTCTTAGCAGAAGCCCAAGCATATCTTGCTCTTTCTCATCGTCTTTCATTTCTGTTTTTAAATTGCTAAAGAAAATAAATGTAGGCCACCCACACCCAACAGCAGGGATAGGACATTAACCTAATTTAGCCAGCGTCATTTATGGTGTACAGTGTATGGTCAGAGAAAATTCTCACCAAACAAGAAGTAATAAACTGAGACGTTGCAATAAGTACTAAGAGTGGGGACAAAGAGATGGGACCAATTACAGTCCAACATGGTGCAAAGTTATTTTCTTTTTGCTAGAACTGGAAAATATGTTCATATCTAAAGCTTGTGATATGTAACTTCTTCAGTTTTTATTATTTTGGCGGTGTGGGGTGTACAGCGAAATATAAAGGAAAGTGCTATTCGAGCGTTCCATATAAATTTTTATCTTCCTGTAAAGTGTAATGTCACGGTGGCACTTTTCCGCAGAAGATGGAAGGATTCAGAGTAGATTGTAAAAAGAACACAAAAAAACAAAAAGACTGACAATATCCTGGCCGAGCTTCAACGGCTCATGAGGGCAAAATTGCTCACACAAAATAAGCTTGTTTGAATGCAAATTCCGAATGTGCGCACAAGGACCTTTTTCTTTGTCATTTTCATCGTTTCCGGCAATGCATATAATGAGTGCTTTGCTTCGCTGGTTCCATAGGGTTTTTCACTGCCCTTTTTTTTTTTTTTTTTGAATAAACCAGATGGAAAAGAATCCATG
>VUQG01011869.1:29211-53361 GCA_015106755.1 Etia nguti
TACTAGGGGGCCTAATGATAAACTTATCTCAGAGGAAAGGATGGGGCTTGAAATGGTCATACAGCTGGCAGCAGCAACTCTATTCACAGGTTCTTTTGTAGCCAAGACAAAACAACAGGGAAGAAGAGACGGACAAAAACAGGAGAGAGGGAAACAGAGGATCATTGCTATCTTGATTTTTCACCACTGTGGATTTTGTGCATTCTGCACAGCAAAATGTGGCTTTGCAAACACACACACTAAGCACACGCACGCACTCACATTTTGACAACATAAGCTGGGCTCGCTCTCTCCATCTATATCAAAGGCCCCACCATGCGGGGATTGACTTTTGTTCTTGGCAGCATGAAAAAAGGGAAAACTTTATGATGTCTGTTTCCCTCTGGTTTTATTTGGCTCCAGCTCTGTTGTGGGGAAAGTGTGCTTGTTGTGTGTGTCGCCTGTTTCCAGCCCAGGGAGCCGCTACTGAATGCTGGTGAGACACTTGCTTGGTTTATTCAGGAGATTGACAGATGTCTGGGTTGGCTGTTTCTTCAGCTCATTTAATTGAACATGCAGTGATTTGCTCCAGCCAAATGTTTATAGGAAGAACAAGTGAAAGAAGAAGAGAAGGGGAAAAATATTTTTGGTCTGTTGTCAGTTTTTACAATTTTATGTGGCATCTTTGTGAGGATGGGCTGGAGTCGGGGGCTGTTTGGTCAGTCATGCTGTTTTGCTTTGCTGCTCAAAAATATAATGAAACCACCAAATGTATCTGGATTCACAGGGAAGGAACAAATCAGTGGCAGTGAGTATGACTTCTAAAAGAACACCGACCCCTAGTGGAGAACTGCAACAAGTGACTCATTCAGTAACAGAGCAATGGTACACAGAAAAAAAAAGAAGAAAGAAAAAATGATTGAGTGGCGTGCTAAAGGCAGCTTGCACAAATATTTACTCATGTTCCACAGCATGAGAACACAGCTATAAGCAAATAAATCCTTAATTACACTATCTCATGCACACATCTAGTTAGAAATAAAAGCAATGGGTTGATGTCAGAGTTGTGGTTGATGTTGAGACTTTTTTTAATTTAAAGAATCCCTGGATTGGAAGCGCTTTACTTCGTCCAACCTGGCAAAGCTGTTTTGTGCAATTTGTAGCTAGCTAGCTAACATTAAGGCTAACTTAATGAGTCTGTGTAATAAATTAGCTGCTAACAGACATACAGTTATGGTTGAAGACCGTGCGCTCTCTGTCAGTTATAAGGTTTTGTGTACCAGAACTTGCTGGTAGGTCTTAGAATTAGGTAAACACAACCACAGGTGAACAAGCCCAAATACATAAGCAGTGTGTGAATAAGTAATTACACCCTGTGATTCAGTAGCTAGTAGAGTCATTTTTAGCAACAATAGCCTGAATTGTTTTCAATTTGATGCTGCATCAGTCTCTCACATCATTGTGGAGATATTTTTGGCCTCTGTTCTTCAAAATGCTACTTTAATTCATTCATTCATGCACACCTCTCTTTAGTCACCACCATAACATTTCAATCAGAAGTCTGGACTTGAACACTTTGATTCTTTTCTTTTTCACACATTCTGTTGCAGATTTGCTGCATGAACCAGTTTGGGCCAAGCTTTAGCTCTCACACAGGTGGCCTTACATTTGACTCTACAATACTTTGATATACAGAGGAGTTCGTATTCAACTCAATGACTCCGAGGTGTCCAGGTCCAGTGACTGTAAAACAAACCCAAATCAGATTCAGATTCAAAAAACTTTATTTAGCCCACAATAGGCAAATCAATTCGACAGTCCAACATTAGAACAGTAAGCAGTAAATTAAAAATAAAAAACAAATCATCACCCCTCCACCACTGTGCTTGACAGTTGGTATGACGTGTTTGTGCTGATATGCTGCGTTTGGTGTTTGTCAAATATGCTCCAATGCATTATGGCCACACATGTCCACTTTGTCTCATCTGTCTAAAGGACTTTGTTCCAGAAGTCTTGTGGTTTGTTCAGATACACCTTTGCAAACCTAATCCATGCTGTCATGTTCTTTTTAGAGAGAGGAGCTTTTCTTTTGGCTACACTTAAACAAGTCACACTCGGTCATTCTTTTTCTAAATGTACTGACATGAACTTTAATATTTAACATGATAACTGAGCCCTGTAGAGATGTACCTTTCAAATTCCCCCCAACTTTACAATTGGGGTGAATGTGCTGGGACATCCACTCCTGGGCTGATTTGTCTTGAATGTTTTTCGCTTGTAATGATCTTTCTCACTGCAGAATAGTGGGCTTCAAATTGTTTGGAAATAATCTTGTAACCCTTCCCAGACTGATGGACATCAACATCTTTCTTTGGCATTGGGGTCACAAAACACCTGAATGCGTGAGACCAGCATATTGCCAGAACTTCTACTTTTATAGAGGCGCTCACACTCGCTGATGATCAGTTAATAAAGTGCTTTTATTTAACAGCACCTGGCTGCTGTTTACCCTCTAAATTTCTATGGAAATAGTAAGGGTGCACTTAGTTTTTCACCCACTGCTTCTGCATTTTGGCTTTATTTTGTTAAATAAATAAAGACATAATGTAATGTATCATGTTTTATACTTCATCTCAGACTGGACTTATTTCATTTCAGGACCTGCTGAAGACCAAATTATTTTTATTATGTCCTGATATGTAAAATTGTAGAATCCAAAGAGAATGTACTTTCTGTTTTCAATGACTGTATAATGATAAGAAAACTTTGTTACCAGTGGGAAAATAAAACACTAAATAACCAATAAATGACTTTAAGATAAATCAGTTTTAAGGCTTGAGATTTATCTTATATGATAGAGCCTGCTTTATCATTTGGATCTATCTGTGGAGGCCCAGGTTTAACAGCCTAGTTCTCAGATATGAAATCCTAGGTATTACTGTGGGTAGTTTTACTCTTTTCTTCTTGAATGACAATAGACCAGGTGTAACAATTATGCTATTTTTATCCCATTTGACATTTCCAGTACTATATTTTATATCTGAAAGTGCTGCAGAGAATTACAGGAATTCAACCGATTCAGAGTCTACTTGCATGCAGTTCCCAAAGAAACTAATAGAATATGTCAAATGCTGAGTGTTTGAAAAGTTGGCTTCAATTGGAAGGAAGACACAAAAGAAAACAAAACTGGACTTTTCCTTCTCCACTGTTAAATCTTCATTAAAGCTAAAGGACTAACACAAACATGAACGAGAATAGCCTCCTACATTACAGGTTGTTCCAAATGTTTTTGCACTCATGTGGTGACACAGCAAGAACATATGCATCTGCAAAAGCTCTGTGCAGCACCAATCCAGAACTAATGCAGTACCAGCCCCTTAATCCACTGTCAGAAATAAGCACTTCAGGTCCCCTCTCATCAATGCGTCCCTCACCAGAAAGCACACTTTTCTTCTTCAGCGCCCAGCATCTGTGCGCTGTAGTGCCTGCACTTCTGTAGGTGTTCGTAATTTGAAGGTACTTTTTACTCACCTAATGCACTTTGATGAGGAATATCTTGCTATCTCTGTCTTTCTTTTTCCTTTGGGTCACAAACCTGAAGCCCACAGTCACCTTTTCCAACTACTTATGCTGTTCCGGTGAAAAGCAGCATTTCTGATTCAAATCCACTGAGGTAAAAGACACTGGTGTGATGAGACGGATGTTTGTTTTTTTTCCTTTTTTGTGCACCTGCTATTAGCACCGGAACCAGTTTAAAGTTGGGGGTAAGTAGGGGGAGGTGAATCAGGAAGACACTGAGCCTGAGTCTTCAACGTCTGTGGAGTCATACTCATCAGCAGATTCAGTCAGGGCAGGATAGGGATGAGGCTGGTCAAGGTTGACGTAGGTGACATTCAGACTGATGTAGTGCTCTCCTTCCAGGCCAGACAGTATGGTGGAGACAGCTGACACCAGTGTAGTAAAGCTGGGCCTCAATTCTGGATCCGGGTCCCAGCACTGGAGCATAATGCTATACCTGGGGAAAAAATACACAATTAAAATACTGTATAAGAAATGAGACACTTTCATGAAAATTTTACCAGGTCCTGAAAATTTTCAGACTTACAGCAGATTCACACAGAAACACTGTGTATGTGTTAATAACTGCAGCTGGTTAATCCTCTCCTGATGACTACATGACATGTAGGAACGATTTTGATTGGCATGCGTCTCATACACTTGTTTTGTTGAACCAGGGTTTACAGGACCGTGAAGCACAGCAATTTGAGAAGATGGCATAGATTTGTGTGCTGAGAGTTGGATAATGAGACTGATAGCTCTCCTGTGTCTGAACACTAAGCATATATCTGTACCCGGCACCTCATTAGCACAAAGACTAGAGCGAGTAAAACAGCTTGCCAGGCTGTGTACAGCTGTAAGAGAATCCAGCGCCTAGGAAGCTCACATAGGCAACCAGATAAGATCCCAAGAGGTTCATGGTTCAAGCTGACAAAAAATATTCTGAAAATAATCTGGGTAAAGTGACAATTGAACTTTAATTAATGACATGTAATTTTCTTTTTCATTTGTGTCAAGCCAGGTTAGGCTTTTTTCACCATTCCCAGAATTTGAGCTAGCTGACTCTAGCTTCTTAAAGTGAACCGACCACCAAAAAAGTGATTATATAATTAAAAAGTGTCGTTCCTCTGATTTGCTCTGATCTAGGTGGTCCAGGTGACTCCCTTCCGTGAGTCCTCAGTCCATGTTGAATGTGTTGCCAGGCCTCAGTGGACAAGGGGCATGCATGGTTACTCTTTAGTTGTTGAGCAAGAGATCATCACCTAAGCGGTTTATCATTAAAAGGCGTGTGTGTGTGGGGTGGGGGTGGGGGGGTTGTCAGTTGTGTGTTAGTGTATCTGTGTGAGTGCGAAACGCATAAACATTAACTCCAAGACAGTGTTGCATAACAATGTTAAAATACAAAGTAGTGGAGAATTTACAGGTATCACCCCACTTGAACATCTTGTTATTATTATCTGGACTTTGAGTCATGATTTTTTTTTTTCTCTCTCTTTTACCCTGCAGCTGTTAATTTGTACCAGAACTACTTAAGCACTGGTAGGATCCACATTAACACATACACATATACAACAGTGTATTTTTGCAATAACTTTTAGAGTGAATCAAAAATTTTCGGCCATAAAACGATTTCATTCCTGCTACTTACAAAGGGTCAGGGCAGTACTGTGGCTGAGGAAGCCTCCTGCCCTTCAGTAAATAGTGCGTTATATCATACGGGTCCACCTCTGGGTAGGGGCTTGCTCCTCTGGTCAGCATTTCCCACATCAGAACACCAAAGGACCACTGTATCCGAAGACACAAAAAATATACATCAAGTACCAGCAAATGTGTATAAAACACTCAAATACAACTTTTTAATGCAAACAGTGTAATACATTTTGAATGCAACTATGAATTTATTTTACTGCAGTAAATCTTTATACGCGCACCACGTCTGACTTGGAGGTAAATTTTTGTGTTTGCAGACTCTCGATGGCCATCCACTTCACAGGCAGTTTAGCCTTCCTGTGGTCCTGAACACTGTAATATTCCTTATCGAAAACATCTCTGGCCATGCCAAAGTCCGCCACCTTCACCGTGTACGACTCATCCAGCCTGAAGAAAGGAAAAGGCAACTGAAGGATTCTCTCGAAACCAAATGCTTTAAGTCTAACAGAGACAGTGAAATGTTTGCTAAATTCTCTGCACGTCTTGGAAACTCACATGCAGTTGCGTGCAGCGAGATCTCTGTGCACAAACTTCTTCTGGGCCAAATACTCCATCCCCTTTGTAACTTGCAGCCCAAAGCCAATCAGATCCTTTACAGTGGGGTTCTAAAGAAATCCCATAAACACAGAACAAGACACACTGCATTAAACAAAAGGAAATGATAGTTCGTTAGGTAAAGATGGTTCCTCATAAATGAGGTGATGAATTTCCAATATTTTAATATAGTTATCACACCCTCTTCTCGCAGCGTATGAAATGCCGCAGGTCCCCGTGTTTCATGTATGGCAGAACCACAAGAGGGAGCCCTTCCTGTGGCAGGAGGATGCCCAACAGAGAGAGCACGTTGCTGTGATGGAAGCCCTTCATTATGATGCCTTCCTTCAGAAACTGCTCCACCTCTTCAACATCTGTTATTCCTGAAGACACACACATGTAAAGATTCTTTTCTGATGGACTCTGAGAGAACAGTGGAATTACAGAGAGAACCCCTTCTGAAAGGTACTCATAGGACATCACAGATACTCTTAGCACTTTGTTCCACAGCAGAGACGCTCGGGTTCTTTCGTAAAATATATAAATCAAACCTCAATAAGCAGACATTACTCAACTATTCAAAGACTTGACAGCACAGTGGATTTCTCTGTTGTTGGAGTCTGTGAAGTAGCCATGATAGACGGTTCCAAAATGGCCTGCACCAAAAATGAGAGACAGAATTACAGAGTTCCTTCAAACTATTATATAATGCTTGGGTTCCATAGGAAGTTTTTTTTGTTTCACGTGCACAATTCCTTACCTTTTCCGATAATCCGATGTTTCTGGACAACAAGCATCTCAGCAGGAATAAGAACATCTTTCACCTCTTCCAGCAGCTCTGGCCTAAAACTGGTGATAGGGATCTTTTCTGTAGGAAGGAGGGGAGTGAGGGTCGGATCTATGCGACCTCCAGCATAGGTCCGGCTGGGGAATGCTACTGGCCCCACCAAGGGGGTGGGAGGACTTAGCGATACTACTAATAAAAGTTCACAGAGAAAGAAAAAGAGAGGCATGAAGTTATTAAGGTTATGAAGGTGTCTTTGTCAGAGGAAAATCAGCAATACAACATTAATGTGAAGAATATTATATATGTGCTTGGATAGCCACCTCTTCTGTAGTCTCCAACAGGTGACAGCTCCACATTATTTGTACCACAGCGGTTAGCGATGTGGGTTAAATGTGACTCTACCACGGAGGCTGAAAAACATTTCGCAATAGTGTTCAATCATCAACCCTAAAAGCGGAACACATTTACATCCTATACAAAACCTGAGATGTTCTACTTGATAGACTTTAGTAATTCATCACACTGACACTCGCTAGCAGTTGTATAAACATGACTCATCAAGGTCCACACATGAAAGCGGCGCTCACCTTTCTTCTTCTTCCTTAAGTGTTTCATGACAACAAAGGCCAGCACCGCCCCGGCCACCAGAGCTGCCAGGATCCCCAAAACGATCCCCACCATGTAATGGTTGCTGACCCTCACCACTGTGCCAACGTTGTGAACTTGTCCGTTGATGGAGATCTAAGATAATAAAGTTTAGTATTTCTATAGATCTGGAGAAAACCATCAATTTATGTTAAGGTTTTTACCACTTATGCTCTAACCCATGTTAGTTAGAAAAAATCTAAGCTTGTATGGCTCAGCTGTAAAAAATAAATTAAAAAAAAAAAAATTAATAATAATATTAATTTGTACATTAAATGTTGATTTTATGGTGGATGGTTCAAAGCTTTAAACAAGCTGTATGCATCTCTAATAGTTCCATAATTTTTCTATACTATTCTGTTTATACTTTTTAGAGTATCTGCACGCCTGGTGGACACCAATGAGGAGGACAGTGTTGGAGATATGGACACTTTTATTTTTAAGAGTCAGAGTGCATCCAAGACAGAAACAACTGCTAACACAAATACTGCTAACGCTACATTAGCTCAGTACAAGCATCTGCACTCACAGCATGCTAACACAAAGCTAGCAAAGACCCCTAAGTGACGTTAATATTGAGTGCATACAACCCAGCAGCCAAAGCCCTCTGCAGGTAACAATAGCTGTGATGAGCATTCAGACATGTAGCATTGTAGCTTCTCTTTTATACCTGCACATGTTTCTGCAGTAGAATCACTCCGATGATCGCTTTTAACTTGCCTTGCTTTGTGTAAAAGCCATCGTGTATGTCCTCATGAAGGTACTGATTTGTATCAGCGTGTGGAATGTAGCCAAAGGTTAACATTGTTAACTGGTATTTATGTGGCAATGCATTTCAGGTCATGTTACAAGAAAGTAACGAGTAGTGTAAGAAATTACTTTCTACAGGGAGTAATTAAATCACATACTGCATTAGTTTTAAGAAAAGAAGTGAGTAATGTGTGATGCATGACTTTTTGTTTAGTAATGACCCCAACACTGTATACGATACATTAGTGCAAATTTAAAATGCAGACATTTAAACCCATTGCCTACTGACAGAGAGATAAGTAATATACTACACTCAAAAAAATTATTTTAATATTATACTTAAGTTAAATGTTAATAAGCTAACACTAGCTTATTTTGGTGTCTTGACAGTCACTTAATATTTAGTAAGCTAAAAATAGGGTTAGCTTATTCTGAACTAGCAAATTCAGCATGTTCAGGGAATCATGAAATATTACAACTCATTATTCCACGCTGTTAATTTTTATAATTTCTTTCATTTGAATGTAAAAAAAAAAAAGCACAGAAAGTTTTCTTTTATACAGACATGAGTCAGAACCCATAGTTAGAAGGCCACAATCAGCATGTTGGAGATGGGATCTGTGTTCATATAAAAAATATTGAATTTATCCAGCAGTTACTTGTCTATCCTATCTTGTAGCTACACGAGACAGGACAGACAACTTACTGATATACAGTGATGGTTACTAATCAGTGGCCCAGACAGTGAAACCTAGGAGCCCGAGTTCCATATTGAATCAAGTTAACTTAGTCAATTTATAACCATCTGACCAACCTTCACTGGTAGTCCTTCACTAGGAATGGTCATGTTTTTGGGGATCCTGCAGGTTATCTCATTATCCAGGACTTTAGCACCACAATCAACACCTGCCACCGTCATAATGATGGTCATACAGGAGCTCACCAGGTTCAGCTTTTGGTGCTAAGAACAGAATCAAAACATGAGATTTTTAACATTTCCAATAAATTCCACACATCCGCATTGATTTAAATAAGAATGAAGTAACACAACAGCTTACATGTAGTGACACCTCATCAAACCCAGGGTACAAATTTAGAACATGTCCTTCTGTTTCAAAAGGTATGGGCTCGCCATAGGGGTGATAGGAGAACTCTTTGCTCCACAGGCTTGATGCTCCATCCATATCAAAAGATAGCGATCCTTCCACAGTTTCATCCCTGTGGAAAACAGGGGTCATGCATTCCATCCGTGTGGGCAAAGACTTGCCGAGGCACTCCTGAAACAAAACAGTGTAATAAAATTTTAATGCTTGTTCTGTACAGTAAAATATAAGCACATCACCCAGACAGGCAATAGAGAAATTCTATAATTTAATACACTGCTCAAAAAAATACTAAAAACATATCAGATCTCAATGGGGAAAAATCATGTTGGATATTTATAATGACATGGACTGGGTAATGTGTTAGGTATGAAAGGATGCCACAGCATTTTGTGGACATAAAAATTATCAGCATACAGAGAGTTGAATTCAAAGACACCCTGAAAATCAACGTGAAAAATATGATGCAGCAGGATAGTCCTTTTTGCAAAAGAAATTTTATTGTGGCAACTCAAATGTTCCTCAGTTGTTTTTTGTGGCCCCCACATGCTTTTACGCATGCCTGACAATGTTGTGGAATGCTCCTCGGTATCTGGGAGATATCTCCTTCCAGATCTGGACAAAGCCTGTACAGCCTGAAGTGCAACCTGGTGGCTCTGGATGGACTCGAAATATAATTTCCCAGAGGTGTCCTATTGGATTTAAGTATGGGCGAGCATGGGGACCAGTCAATGGTATCAGTTCCTTCATCCTTAGGAACTGCCCGAGCTGGAGACCTTCACTAACCAACCACTAAACCAGCAATGCTAAACGATGTTACAGGCAGTATCACTTTCTTCAGACCCTTTCATGTCAGTTACATGTTCTCATGTGCTCATGGTGCTGCAGTTCAGGCAGTGAGCACAGAGCCCAGTGATGATGTCAGGCCTTCAGGCCACTCTCATTAAGTCTGTCTCTGATTGTTTGGTCAGAGACATTCACACTAGTGTCCTGCTGGAGGTCATTTTGTAGTTTTGGCAGATCTCATCCTGTTCCTCCTTGCACAAAGGAGCAGACGGCTGTCCTGCTGATTGGTTAAGCCTCTGTCCAACTCTTCTAGAGAAACTGCCTGGGTCCTGGAATCTCCTCCATGCTCTTGAGACTATGCTAGGAAATACAGCAAATGTATGTGCATGTAGGGTGCAGGGATCACCTCATTCTACTAGTAGTGACACTGAGCCTAGCCAAATGGAAAACTAGTTAAAAAAAACAGTAAGAAAACATGAGGAGGGAAAAATATCAGTGGCCTCCACCTGTAAAACCATTCCCATTTTGGTGGTTGTCTCATTGGTGCCACTAGTGCACCTATTGTTAATTTTTTTTGAGCACTGTATATTTACAATGATCGATGATGAAACTGTACCCTTGACACAGATTTCAGGTGGCTCTCATTGGGTTTAAAGTGAATGATGGTGCGGTAAACAGAATCCAGGTTCTCCCCCTCAATGACAATCTTTGAACCTCTACAACAAAAAGACAGATGGTTAAATTCCCTTTTTTTAATGAATCTGCCATTTCAGAAAAATTAGAAATACACAAAAGTGAAGTGCAAATGCAAAATGTTCTGATCATGCCCTCAAAGTATGTACACATAGCAGCTGTTTTTGTGCTGAGGTCTCTGTGGCCCACCTGTCAAAGCTACAGTCAGGCCGGACGTCTGTAATCTTTGGGTTTTCCTTGTAGTAAAACACCTTTGTTGTGAGAACAGGAGACTTGTCAATGAACACGCTCAGAGGAACATCCCTCACCTCTGAGATTTCTTTGGACAAACAAATGATGGAAGACACGTTGCCTTTAGGCGCTGTGACCCTGCAGAGAGACAAAGCTATGTGTGAATGGCACGTCACAACAGACAAACTGGAGCAAATCGAAAGGCTTCGTGCTCTAAAATATATTTGTGTGATCATCAAGAACTGGAGCAGAAAATAGCTCACTCGTGAGTCAGTCTTTTAACTCTTAGCCAGTACTTTTCCACAATCTTCTCCAAGCAAGTCTAAACATGTTTGCTTAACACATCATGCCAGTAACAACATTGTCATTTTCTTAACCTCTGAAAACCAAGACAACTTTACAAGCTCTAAGACAAACACTTGAGAAACTGAGTAATTGTGCTGCAAAGCAGGTAAGGTTTTGTATTTGTGCACCTTTTTATATCGCAGGCCACATCGTTAAGAGTGACTCTCCTGGTCTTTCCAGCGTCCAAGTGAGGCCCACTCACTGTGATAAGTGTGCCCCCAACACGAGGGCCATAGTTGGGCTGGATTTCTGTGATGTTGGGAACCTGAAGAAGTCAGTTTATTTTGATATTGTAATAAAGCAAGCCCTCTTCATAGACAAGGGAAAAAGAATTGCAAGATATTAGCAAAGGTTACCACAAATGTGAATCCTGGCATTTCTGTCTTCCCTTCAATAGAGTAGCGTCCCTCCACTTTGCCCTCATGCACTTCCACTGTAATGTTGACTGGTTTGAACAGCTCAGTGGCCCCAGAGCGAATCTTACACACCAAGCTGAGTGTCAGAAAAAAACACTTGCATTAGGCATGTCCCCCAACACTGCTAACAATTTAATTTCATGGTGAATTAAAACTATCTGACTACAACAGGAAACAAAATTAACTTCGGTGACTTATCTTTGCTGTTTCCAAAGACCGTCATAGAATAACGAGCGAGCATTAATATAAAGAGGGCATATCACAGTGCAGCAAATATATACTTTGTTTTTTCAGCATAAAAAAACCTACTGATGGATTTGCTGATAATGATTATAACACAAACACCTTGTTCTTGGAACCAAAGCAAGCCTTGCAAAGTTACTTACTGCGTGTTGTTGCTTTTGGCTGGAATCACAGTGCAGGACGTCTGTCCCAGTCGGACCTGGTGGGTTCTGGAGGTGATAGCAGGTCTCAAAGGCGATTGGAACTCCCACCCAGTCAGCATTAGCTCTGTTTGACCATCAGGGGGAGCAGCCCGTGGGAAGAACTGTGTTAATAAAAGACAACGTATAGTACACCATTGAAAATTAATGCTGTCATAAGTTGTACATTTCTGATTCAGAGATTGTGGATTATTAGACTAAATCTCACTCCAGAGATCCCAGGTGGGCAGGACTCGTTTCTCCAGCGACTGTGGCACTCGCTCTCCCACGAGCACACTCCAGAGCACCAGCCACAGCCCATGAATTTTGGGGCAGTCAGGCACATGGCACAAGTCAGGAAGTGTTGACAGCCTGGTCCTCTTTGGGGCACCTGGATCATCTAAAACAGAGTAATAACCATTTTCATCTCACACACTTACTGTTAGGGAAAAAAACCTCTTCATTTTATTTTTCATATAATGAAGCCTATAAGCAGCAGCATAGGAAATGTTCTTTTCAAAACCAAATAGTGATTTCTCACATTAAATATGAAAAGTATTCTGCCTGACATGTTTGTCTGTAACAAGTAAAATTGCCTGTATTATAACTTGTTTCTGTTACACAGGACGTGTGTATAAATCTTTAAATCCTGGATTTAAACAAGTGGTACGCGATAATGTAAATTACACAGTTGGGTGTGCATAAAATGATGGTTGATCTTCAGTTTTTTCACTGGCACTTTTAACACCGCTTGTTTCATAAAACTACTGTAGATGCAAGAAAAAGAATCATTTTATTTGCTGCTTAATAATTGATCCTGTTCATTGAGACGGACGTGTAAGCTGATACTTGGTCTCATTCAGCAACAGTCTGTTTTAAGAGGTTACCTGGACAGCTCCTAGTGCTGAAACGACTCTTATCTAGTGTCATTAAAACATTACAAACATGTTCAGAGGAGCTTCATTTTCTGCTGTCCCACAGGGGTGCCACGTGACCAGTTTGATTTACTGATTCAGTTTAAGACTCTGACAGCCATTTCAAGTTCTTCAATTTTCCAATTAAGCCACTAATTAATTCTCATGGTCACAAGGGTGACACCATATAAAGAAATTCACCTGACCTATGGCAAGAAAACACCCGGGCAGGTCCTCTAGATTGTCACAAAAAGACTGCTAAAATGGCCCAGCTCTGTTGTAACTGTAATGTGACCGGATCTGCGTGTCTTTCAATAGTGAGAGGATGATTTACCCAGGGAGTCTACTGAGCTTGGACTGGTATAAGATTGTTATACTGTGCAAAGGGACTGCAGCTGTACCTTGTCTCCAACCACAAAGAGAAGATATTCTGAAGAATGCACAGCAGCAGTGGAGGAGACCCTCTGGTTTTCTACCAAGGAGTAATTGGCATAAATGACAGGGCTGGATCTTGTCAGCACAAGCTGCCAACACAAAATGAAGGGTTGAGAATTAGTAGAGGAGCAAGTAAGTGAAGACAAATGCTAAAGATGATAAATTATGCTATACCTGAAGCAGGCGTCCGGTCGAGGTACCAATGTGGGCCACGGTCTTGTTCTCTATAGTTGTGACCAAGAGAGATGTGAGCAGGACGTTTGTCATCTTCCTGTTGAAGAGGTCCACTCTGTAGTAGGGCTTTGACACCATGGTAGGATGGTCTCTGCATGTGGCATTGTTCTCCATGCTCTAGTACAAAGGTCGTGGACAGCAGAGGGCAGAGAAAACAGGAAACGGTGAGAGAAAAAGCAGTTCAAGTGCAAGCTGCAGCTAGGCAGTATTACACATATATGTGGCAGCAGGGTATCAACAGGTTGTTCATCCTTTATGCTGGAAAAAAAGAGTATGATCTCGTGCAGTGCTGTGCTGTCAATGTGTTTCAAGCTAAAGGCATAAAAAATTGTTTATACTAAGCATTAAAATGATCACTTATTCTTGATATATCATATTACGTTGTGTTTAGCAGCAGATCAGCAGTCATGTAGGTTTAACTGTAGAAGAACTTCAGTAAGTATACCCTGAGGCATATTTTCTAAATCAGATTACTGTATTTGCAGTGATATGTTTAACTTAAAAGGCAGCATGAAACAAATCCATCTCTCTGTACAATTCCTTGATCTAAAAACACAAGTGCACACTGCAGTAGTTGTATACCCTTAATATCTGCACATCCTCTACAGAGAAATAACAAAGTCAGTATGATAAGAAGGGTACTTTAACATGTTCGTTACTGTTCTTACTGTCTTGGAGCAACTTTGACCACATAACTTCCTCTGGGATTAATAAAGTATTTTGATTCTGATTCTTTATGACAACTGAGCAAAGTCTGAGAAAGTCTGATCTGCTGTATGCTCTGTGATGAATGTTGATCCTTGAGAATAAAATATTAAGGGAGACTTGTTTGGACAAATCTGTTAAAGTCACTGTTTAATGGGAAATGTACAAAGAAATCTACACCATCAATCACATATAAAGGCTTTTTGATGTAAAGAAGAACACAGCCGTTATAGTATGTTAAAGAAGATTTATTAGCTGTCTGACCGCATGGGAGCACAGATTTTGTTTTACATGCCTTGAGCAGTTCCATATTATTAGATTGTAATATTTGATCTCTGGAAAATGTACAGTTGTGCTTCGACAGACTGAGCTGCTTTCTTGTGAGATAAGTTGAGCTCGTCACCAGGGTGACAAAGAGAAACAAAGTATCTGGCACACCAGAAGCCCGAGGGGAATCGGTTGGGATAATATGATTATTTAATAATCTAAAGGCCTTTGATAGATGTTTATGCCTTGCATTACTGACAGGAGGATCGCCCTGGAGCTGTAGATACAGAGCAGGGAGGATCACTGTTTGATTTAAGGGAGTATTCTACCAAGGAAAAAGAAGCCCAATGAGAACACTCTGAGCAGCATTTACTTTTAATGGAATAATAGTATTGTCTTTTGTGTATATTCATTTTGTTTTCTTTGTTCTTTTTTAAACATACTTTAAAAAGTTTGTAGTACAGTAAAAACAAGTGCAAAGTCGGCCCTGTTGAAACCCATTTTAATATACTTGACTTAAGTTGACCTTGAAGACCTTGGTGGATGTAAGGGAAATTTTAATGGATTGTTAGCATGACCCCACTCTGCACCCCTGCTAAGCTTTACCGGAATTTATTTTTTTCAAACCTTCCGAGCTGTCGTGTTTACAGACAGGCTTGCTTTTGCCATATTATTCTACTCAATGTCCATTCGTAGTGTGAAGCCTCTTCCAGTTAACTGAAGGCTGAACTGATAAACTAGTGACCTAGTGCCACTCGAAACCATATATGTCTTTGTGTCACATTTCCTCCACCATGCTCATGAGCTGCCCCACACTTTCTATGTATTTTTTTTTCTCATCACTGATATACGTTGATCCAACTTTTATCAGTCCAAGACCTGCTTTTCCAGAGGATATGTGCTGTTTTTAGGTATGTGGTAAAGTCTGACCTGGCCACTCTGAGACGGATCACTGGTTTAACCCTCGTGTTGTCCTGGGGGTCATTTCTGACCCCAGGATATTTTCACTCAAAAACAGGGTATACTTTTATGTAAACAAGGTCTGGTGGCCCTAAAATGCAAAATGAAGGGGAAATTTTTGTGGTAATGTGTTGGTCTTAAGTAAAACTAAGGTGTAACACAGAATTGATTGACAATTTATACTATGTACTTTTAAAAAAAACACTCAAATGAGGTGGGTTTCATTTTTGACCCCAGAGGACAAAAGGAGTATGGCAATCAGGAGGACAACACAAGGGGTGAACCCTTGGTTTTCTCTTTATTGGAGACTCTGATAATGATATGCTTACCTCCTCGAGAGTATTCTTCACTTGGCCAAATGTGGTGAAAGGGTTTTTCTTTACCTTGGAAAAGATCCTGCAGCCATTCACCTCTATTTTCTTTGGTGAACATCCAGGCCTTTTTATGTGTTATTGTTTTCTCAGAATGTGCCACAGTGTTTTCTTTTGGCAAGTCCAAATATTCCTGCTATCTCTCTGACAGATTTGGTTTGTTTTTGCAGCTTAAGGATGACCTGTTTTACTTGAAATGTCTTTACACCAAAGGTTCAATTTGTTCACATTTGAATGTGAACCGTCCAGTTACATTTGAGACCATGCTAATAAGTACCAGTGCATAAAAAATAGCAGTAATTTGTCAGTGGTTAATCCAATATATTTGTCCAGCTGCTTAAATCAGACCATATTAATCGTATAACTGTATCTTAATTATGTTTTGATATACAGATAAACTAAAAATGAGTCAGCGTCTAAAAATATATGGACTGTATGTGACCTTAGATCTTAAGAAAAGAAAAAAACAAAAACAGCACTGCTGTTGACTGAAGTCATCCGCCTCCTAATCCCAGAGGAGTATAAAACAGTGGTTATTAATTGCTTTTTAAAAGCCTAAATCTCCATTTCAGCTACCCTAAATACAAATCATAAATACAAATATAAAACTAATTATCTGAAAAGCTGTAAAAATGAAAACTGTAAGCCAGAGTATTATCAATCATTTTATCGTATGCCAGTCTAAAACAATAGTGCATTTGTCATCACAGAAATAGCTAAATAATTCAGTGACGTAGTAACAAGCCAAAAAGCGTGGTATGTGTTACACAAAGATGATGTTTTGGCAGCATTTTTGGCATGTATTGGTCTGCTGTGAAGCGGAAGAACCAAGGTTTCAGTCTATTGGACAGTCACTCTGTCGCGTTACTCAATATTCAGACCAGCAGCCAAAAGCAACAACAGAAGATCCTTTACAAGAACACTTCACTAGTCCAAGCAAAAGTTTTCCTCCAATAGCAGAGGAAGGGACAACATAGCTCGAGTTCTGCCAAACTTTGTGAAATCACTTTCTCCGGAAGTGCCATCATCTGGGATACCCAGCAGCTGAAATCATACTAATTATACAGCTTTACAATATCACAGCTACATTACAGTAATAGCAACCAGCCCTGGTGGGAATTCTCATATTTTCTCAAAGTGGAATTTACTTAAAGTAACTGTGGTATCAGATCTCTTACCACAGCTCCCACTACCCAAAACCTATCCCAAAAGACAAAACTTAATCATTAAAAAAAAAAAAAAAAAAAAAGAAAAAAAGACAAAAAGAAAAAAAAAAACTGACCCTCACTCCCACTTGGCTGCCATCCAGTTCCTTGTGGATAATGATGAGTGTGTAGCAAGACTTTTTCCATATCTATTAGCAAGCCAAAAAGCTATCTGCATCCCTGTTTTCACTGATTTAACAGTGACTGCCAACTGACTGCTGATACAAAAGCTTCTGCTCACATTCCTCATATGACTGAAATGGAAACCTTCATATTGCTTTACATAAATTACAAAAGATTTCCTTTTCATTGGTGTGTCATCTAGAGGAGGTGATACATGATGAATAAAGGATCATTTCAGGTTGAAGAGGAAAATAAATTCAACTGAATGACCATAAACATTCATACAAAGGGGTGATGAAAATAGACTGTAAATAAAAGATGGTCATTACCACCCATACCTCTCCCACTGGTTTTATACTCAGTTGTATTTGTCACTAAACCACAATGATTCAAACACTGGACACCATCTGACATCTTCAAGTTAAATATTCATAGAAAAGATAGAAGGAGGAACTATCAGTCGTGGCCAAAACCAGTTTTGGTACCAGGCTGTAAATGGGCTTTTTAATTTAGGGTTTAACATGGGAGTCTTTTAGGGACTGATTCCATTTGGAGCCAACCACTAGAATAAAAACAATTTTTGGCTTCCTGTGATGGATGTGTTTTCAGCCCTGAGGCTGGCAGAAGATGAGAGACATATTTTGAAGCTCTGCACGCGTGTGGTAAGATTTTTATCAAGCCACCTGTGTTAGTCAATAAATTATCCGAGTTCAGATAATTTTCTACTTTGGGCGCATACTTCATCTTGTCTCCACATACTTTCCTTTTTGCCAGTTCAGAACAAGCAACTGTAGCATTTAGAAGTAGAAGTAGCATTTTCATAGCTGTGTATTTGCAGACTGATGCGCTCACCTCATGTGGACAGCTCTCACAGGGTTGGAAATGGCAGAGCCCTCTAGAGAGCTGCTCAGGTCCAGACTCGCAGCAGTCATCCACCCCATCAGCAATTGCCTTGTTCACATTGTCCATGGGGAAGGCGCACAGGGCAGAGTCATGCTCCATGACTCCGTTGTCGTCAGTGACAGCAAAAACACCGTACAGGATATCATCCTCCTCCTCCGCTCCTAACTCCTCTGCAAGCTCCCTGCCTGCTTTGCCAAAATGGGCTGCCTGGACCACGTTGTACACAATGTCCTTATAAGGTTCACTGGCTACGTTCCTCCTCCTGCGCTTTGGTTCAAAGCGACACTCCAAGATCAACTCGCGATACCGCTTCATTTCCCATTCGTTCCTCGGGAGACGTCCCAGACGAGTCTGAAAAGGCGACGATTCCTGATCTGGGCTCTCTCTCTGGACTGAAAGGAAGTACACAAACTCCTGAGTGAAGAAGCTGTAGACATATTCAATATGGTACGTCTTCCGCAGGCTGGGAAGGACAGTCAGACTACGCACATCACTGAAGAAACCATCTTCTGTGGCCAGTGGTCGGCGAACTGATAAAGACTTCCTGCCGTAACGCTGAGTGACACTGTCATTAACAGTGGCCGCAACAAAGAAATAGACAGTCTGACCCTCCTCCACCATTGTGACTTTTGTACCAAGAGGGCTAGCCACACAGTCAGGACAGTTAGCAGCAGAGTTTGAACCCTTTCTGAACAAACACTTTGAAAGAGAGGGTGGCTCTCCATTTGGGTTCAGCTGGTGGAAATAGCATACGCCGTACTGAGAACTTCCACAAGAATATAAATACATAAAGAGTGTATCCAACAGCAACACTTGATTGTCTGTGTCCTCTGGAAAGTTGTGATTCTTGTCAATCTCACACAAATTGCATATGTGACACTCTGAGCCCCCCACTGGCCCAGTGCGAAGCTCCCACACCTTCTCCAGGCTTCTGTTGACAGCTTCGATCACATTCTTAGAGGCCACGTACACTTCTTGGTAAAACGAGTTGTTGACTATGTTTTGGATGGGACCCCCAGCTTGGAAGAAAGGCATTGTGTACACCACAGAGAAGTTGACAGGGTTGGGGGCCAATGAGGCACAGTTGGCCAGGGCAAATGCCAGCACAGTCTGGAACCAGACGCATGCCCACCACTGTCTGGTCCAGTGGACCATCTCCAGTCCGGGTTCCAGGGGGCCAAAGGCACAGGCGATGTTTGGTTACCTCCAGGTCTGTTGCTGGGTCAAAACCATCCTTAAACCACCCAGTGACACCTGATAAAACAAAAAGAGTAAAATAACTCATTAAAGCAATTAGAAATCATGAGCTGCAACTCAAGAATGACTAAAGCTTTGATATTTCCTTGCTTGAGAGTTAAACAAAAAGCTGCCAGTTTAATGAGATAGATGATCCATTAGAGCTTCGCATTAAGATGTGAAAGAGAGGAGGGAAACTAGCTGACTTGACTGCTTTCTCCTGCTTTAAGCTAAGTGTCTTCTAGGACTAACATTATACCGAATGGACATGTATAAGTATTAGACAAATCTTCTCATCTAGCTCAGGCCCAGAAATCAAGTGAGCATATTTTCCAAAATACCATTAGCATAACTAGCAGTACTTATATTACCTTCATTCAAGGCTTTTAAATGCATATTGCCTATTTCTTATCTAAAGTTCCTTTAGCAAGAATGGATTTTGTTTAAAGAACCACCTTTTGAGCCGCAATCACATTTGTATGAAGAGGTAAAAGCTGACAGAAGATTTTTGTTGTGTCTGAAACCCATTTACTAAAAACTGCTGTAAGACCATAAAATGATAAACAGTGGCCTGTTGTTTCATGTTGTCATGATGAATGAAGCCTCCTATGGGATTTGCTACTAATGAAAGTGAAAATCAATCTAACAGTATTTTATTATGTTTTGCGTGGAACCCTAAAAGACCTGAGGTAACAATCATCATCACCATCTTGTCTGGGCCTGATAATAAAAGCACATGTGGTCATAAAAATAAAAGCTTTCTCTGACTCACCACAGACACTGACAGGAAATGTTTAGATCATCAGACACAGAGTTGTGGCGGTAGTAGATGTGGATCCAACTATTTTTACTGGGGCTTTGTACACAAGCCGTTCATATCTGTCTGGTCATGTTTACTCTGGTTAATCACAGGCAGAGTTCTTCAAATGAATCATCTTCTTTTATACAAGAGAGTTGGTGGTAACAAGCCAAGATAATGACCTTTGCTCAACATGAACCTACCAAATTTAGCAAATCCACATTTTTCCATTGCTC
Organism: Etia nguti; assembly: GCA_015106755.1. Taxonomy (NCBI): domain Eukaryota; kingdom Metazoa; phylum Chordata; class Actinopteri; order Cichliformes; family Cichlidae; genus Etia; species Etia nguti. The sequence continues at coordinate 49,559 of VUQG01011869.1, forward strand.
ATCCAGCCCAAGCTCTACGCAGTGACCGAGCCCTGTCTTCATCGTGAACATACATAAGTGGGTGGATCATTAACTGGACATACGGTATGACTGTTTTCAAGAAGCCTGGCCTCTCAATTATGCATTCCTGTCACAACTACTCCGTGCCTTTCAGGGGGAAAAGATGTCCACGGACTGATGGTCGTCAGATGTCGTGTACCCTTTAAAACTCCCAGGTGAGGGCAAAACTGCTCTTCGGCTCGTGTCAGAGAATTTAATCCATTTTTAACATTTTATTTAACAGTGTCAGAAACGTCAGTGTGACCCAATTTATTTTTAAGCACAAAGCACTTGTTTTTGCTAAAAGCAGTCGTATGGAAAAGTTCAGAGTCTCAGGTCTTTGCATCAATAATTCATAGAACCCCGCTGATGCTGTTGTTACATTTTAACATTTGCAGCTCCTTGTAAAGCTGAGGTTAAGGTCTGGGGACATGGGTACACATAGTAATGGCACTGATTGACTTTCTTCGGGTTCATGGTTAATAAAGCAAACGGCTGAAACAGAGTTTCCATTCGCTGTGCTATTTTCAGGCCAACCAATGCTTCATCAGTGAACCGGCATGAGTTGCCAGTAAAGCACCTTGCTCACTGGCACTTTGGTGTCCTTTAATTAAGAGTAAAAGAAGATCGAAGACCTCTCTTACAATAATCAATGCACAGATATCCAGGGGGATTTGCAGAGTCGAGCTGCTGTTCGAACAATCAATAGTGAACACATATTGGACCCCAAGGACTCATTGACTCAGTAGAAGGAAATAATTTCCAAGGCAATACAGACTCCCTAGAAATATCCAGTTTAAGGAGAAACTGCGTCTGCATTTCATTCTTTTGAAAGATTTTCATTCTACTGTGTGATTTTATTCAAAACAATGTGAGATCAGAAATCAGTCCAATTAACTGAGTATGTTAACACAGAGCAGCACAATTTTTTTTCACCCTATGCTCATCTGCCCTCTGAAGTTGATCGCTTGTCGTTGTTGTTTGGGGTTTTTTTGGTGAAGTTTTTCCTTTTAATTTGTCTCCATATTCATGGTTATAATCTGCCTTTACTTCTTTGGAATCACTCCAGTGTAATAGAGTGCACACTGGCTCCAGTCCACAGGTTAAATATGTTATTTTGAGTCCAAAACCAGAGTTTAGATAACGCAATACTAGCGCAACACTGAGTTTATATTTCACAACCCCCATAATAAATATTAATTGCAAATATCTCGCTTTTAATAAACAATTATAAATGGATGACACCGGCAACCCTTCCTCGTATTATATGTGCTGTGAGTGATAATGAGCTGAGTGTGTCAACACAATCTTCTGTACAGTCTTAACACTGTAGCCGGTGCTGTAAGTCAATCTTTGGATCATAAACACAATCTATTCTTTTTAAAGTCGTCTTCTAGCATTGCCTGTGCTCTGAAGGCTAGTTGGTTTCTGTTTTGTATCTAAAAACCAGAGCAGAAGCTGCTGAAGGAAAGAGCGTGAAGAAAAGCTTACCTGTACAGGTCAGTCACAGTCCGCTTGAGGAAAGCAGCCGCTGCCAGCTCTGCCCTTACTGTAAAACAGCGCGCGGGGGATGACGGGTTTTTTCCTCAGGTAGAGTTAATATCACACGATTAGCTTAACACACAAACATATACTTTTTTTTTTTTTTTAAATGTAAGCCCTTCTGTATTCGTTAAGCGCCCGCTTCGGATTTAACACCCGGTTTGAGTCGGTCCTCTGCGCCTCAGCTGTGTCCTCGCTCCTCCCCTCACAGCTCCACACTGACACACACCAGCAGCACAAGCAGAAGACAATTAGCCCAGCGTCTATAGATGGCCTCAGTCACTTTTTAATGCCATAAACGTTTCCTCTTCATCCCCCACACCACTGCCCTGCCTGTTTCACAGCACCATGAAACTTACTCTTTTTGTTGTACAAGTGTGCTCCGCATTTGTGAGACGGAACTGCTCCTGCTACTGCCATCTACGAAGTGCCTACAGTGTGAGGGGAAAGAATGACACATGAGCTTGCAGGTCGTTTCTTTATTTACATATAATTTTGCAATTATGGGACTGTCATAAAGCATTACATATTTGTTTTGCACAACAACAGTTAAGGCATGATTACAGGAGGCAAATGTGGCAAGGCTGGATTCCTCAAGCATAGCAGGTTCCCAGAGGCATGCAGAAACGTATCATCTGTTAATGTGAGTATTATGGGTGAAAAGAAACAGATGAACTGGAAGAATAATGGACTTCATGTGGAATTCCTCTACAGTGGTGTTAAGAGAAGACGTGTTATTACAAACTACTGACAGCAGTAAACAGGTTACAGGCTTTCTGTTTCAGTGTCCGTTACATAAACAAAGTGCATAGAGGTAAAAGGGTGATGCTTCCAACAGGAATGCCATTAACCCATATTTTGCCAACATGTCTTCTAATTTGAAAATACATTCTCCCGCAGTTCAAGGAATTTCCAGTTTATTCTTCATTTCTAAGAACTCAGTTAAAAAAAAAAGAAGTCTTTTTTATGGTATTAAAGTTGTTGTGAGATGCATAATAGCCATTACAGTAAAACCATCCTTCCATGAAAGATCTTTAACAGCAGGTAAACACTGCAAGCTTCTGTGTTACCAAAAGTGCGGAGGCTTCTCCTATCTGCTCTTCATTTTTTTATTTTTTTTATTTAAAAGTTATAAAAAAATCTCGTCAGCTAAAATACAGCATTAATTAAATTGCACAGCACACTTCATTACAAATCAGAATTAGAACAGAGCATTCCAAAAGCCAAAAAAAAAAAAGAAAATGCATAGGCTTTGACAATCATCACACTCTTAAAGACTACTGCTTCATCATGCGTAGCTGCTGTTAGCACCACTCCAGTCTGTGTTCACGATGCTGCTTTACATTTCAGGAGGCTCAGTATGTGAGAGGACTGAGGATGAAGAGGCGATCCTCCTCCTTCCTGATCCACTTCAGCAGTTTGTTGACAGCGGCGAACGCTGAAGCTTTGGTCGCCAGCGGACTAAAGCAGAGGTAGAGCTCGAAGCCGCTTGTCACCTGCAGGAAAGAAGGCACAACGAGACAAACGGGGCATGAAAAGGCTGTGTGTAGTAGCAGGATATTTTACTTTATTTTCTGTGCGCCAACTCACAGGACCAAACTGTCGTGCTGAATTGTTACCTGGAAAAAATGAAAACTGTTTGAACAGTTTTACTACAAAGTGCACACCAGCAAATCAGTTCTGAATCCGTCATGCTGAGTTTGAAAGAATTACTAACTTTGTGGGGAATTTTATGATACTGATCTTTGTGTTGCATTGTATTTGGAGAACCCCCCCCAAACTCAAAATTTTAAATGTACCATTTTTCTGTTAAAGTAGTTCAGAAATGTGATTCAATGTAAGAAATTATTACAGTCTGTAAAATTACTGTAGCTTACTGTATTTCAGATAATTGAAAGCTTAATGTCTGATTTCTTCAATCAAAACAAACTTTGTACTCGATGGCAGGAGGTTAAAATCTTGCTTATTATGTGTAATATCCATTTTTCCACATTACTGTTTATGTGCAATTATCATTAATGGTACATTTAATCAAAAATGTGTAAGTGTTCTATGCACATCTGAAAATGTTACAAAACTAATTATATAATGACAATATTTTTTTTTGTATCACAATATTTGTAAAGTATTGTGCTACATTTAGAATTATGTCCCTTTTTCAAGAAGTTTCTTTTAGATATATATTTAACCACACGACATGTGGTTAGAAAGAAGAGAAAAAA
>VUQG01011869.1:64398-96632 GCA_015106755.1 Etia nguti
CTGTTTTGGGTAGGGATTCTTTTTTTTTTTTTTTTTGTTATTTATTCCCCGTTTGCTTTTCCAGTGTGGCAAACAAAAATCTTTATCATTTAAAAAAAAAAAAGTCTTTGAAATGCTTTGCCATTTTTCACCCTGTTTTCCCTGACTAACCTGCATGTGGAGTTACTGTAGGTATTTTTTTCTTTTAGATTTAATTGTCATGCTGGATGTAAACCAACTCAAATAATAAACAATATTTTTTTATTAAGATTCTTTTGCAATCGACAATTTCCTCTCGACTTTTATTCACAAACATGTCAATGACCTGGACTGCCCTGCAGAGGGCAGTACAAACAATATTTTCTCACTTAAGGGTATGAAACTGGCAGGCAGCCTGCATTGTGAGTGATACTGCCTGCATGTGATGAACACTGAATCCATTTATATTGAAGAAGCCAGAACAACAGGAAAAGGCTCAAGGAAAAACCTCAGTCAAAACCTGAGTTGTGCATCATGGTCAAGTAACAAAAAAACAAACAATACGCTGCAAATAATATACTTGCAAAAAATTAAAAAATAAAATAAAATTGGAGTTTTTTGCTGATTCTACTCTGTTTTCAGTGTCAAATGAATTTTAATGTTTGCAGAACTGGTTAAGGTGGAGAACTTTTCATGGTACAACACCCAACGCAGCCAAAAGAGGTGAAGCTTGCTTGTGAAGTTCCCATGCATTAACATAAATGTAGCCTGTCTACAGCTTTGGCATGCAGCCCTTACAAACTGACCTTTATACAAGTTTGCCTGATATTTGGACAAACAATATGGGGAAAATGCCAACCATTGTTTTCCACCATGGAAAATTGAAAAATAACAAGTACAAGATAATGGATCCTGTTCACAATCACTTATATCCTTTGTGTACTCATGAACTCAGCTTCCAGAATAAAAGCAATCCATTCTCTGCCAAAATAGTTGCAGTGATAAGACTAATTAAATGCTGTGTTTCCTCAGTGACTGGATATTGATTTAGCTGTGAGTGATTATAGTTTTGTGGTTCGTTGTATCTAGCCACGGGGGTCGTCATGACAGGACATGGTGGGGCATTTTAAAAGTTACATCCTTCCAGTGCAAGCAGAAGAAAAGGTCACACCAGCCCATATAAATAACATTCATGTAAACGTAAAACACATAACCCATGCAGTGATTTTGGAGCCTGTGAACAGCGATGTTTCATTGAGGTTTGACATAAGCATACATCTTACAGCCAAGCAAAGGTCTCCATTTAAGCTTAACATTTTTTTTTAATTGTCTTCTATTTTCATGTCCACACAAGATCGATATGTAGATCATTCTGAAGTCCGTTCAAAGAGGCTCTGCATCCTTTCCATACCCGTGCTAAGCTGTCAAATTCTTTCCCATGATGAAGAGTGAGCCTTTCAGGTTTCTTTTGTGCTTTCACTTTCTGGATTATCTAAATAACTGTGAACAGAAACATCATCCACAAATGTTTTTGCTGGTATTTCAATCCAAAATTAAAAGGGGGGATTCAACAAAGAAACACACACAACCCAGCCAAAAAGCTTAAGTAAATGCTATTTTTCCCACTCTTTGCAAATCATTTCTTTGTTGGCTTCAGTTGTCATTTTGAGTCCCATCACTGTGACCTGTCAGGCTCGACCTTGGACTCTCCGTTCTGTTTGTCGTTGGACTTCAGGGACAGGTGCGTGGTCACGGTAGCCGCCTGAACCACAGCTTTAAAGCTGCGCTTTCTCTTTTGGACGTTCTGCTCCGGGTGGAAGATGATGACGTAGACTTTGGGGATGTAGAGCATGCCCAAGGATACGGTGGCGCTCAGGCTCATGGACACGGTCAGAGTGGTGGTTTGGATGAACATCTGCAACAGAGACGTAGGAGTTCAGAAAAATCCTTCCACACACTTGTTTTTAACAGTCTGTGTCACTAAGCAAATGACAGATTTTTTGTTTTGCTTTGGTGCTTTTAGCCTTTATTTGACAGTTTGCAGGAAAGAGGGTGAGATAGGGCATTTCAGCCATAAGGTATAAGAGCACCTGCTCAACCAGTAAGTTAAAGTAGTGCCCATAATGATTCATTATTTATGGAAAAAGCATTGGGAAAATCATACATACTGAAATGAGTAAAGGTATATTAGTTAGTTTCTGGCTAACCAAACTTGCTAGCTTTAGCCAATACTACTTTATCTTCTCGTTCAAATATGATCAATTCTGGCACCAAAAAGCCCAACATGGTGGCGGCTGTGTTGAGGAGTCAAAACACAGAGTCCAGAAATCCATGGGCGAGTTTGTCATGGATTTGTCCATCTGTTATATACAGTCTATGGTAATATATTTCCAATACCACAATATAATTTCTTTTAATAACCCCCAAAATATTGTTGGGTGCAATAATTTTTACATAAACACAAAACAACAAGATGTCTTATAGCATCTACTCGCATTTTCCAGTAGGTGAGCAAGCACATTTTTAAAATTTACTTTATTTATTTATTTATTTATTTTGGGTGTTCTGACCCACAAGACGAAGCAAGGGGTCAAAGTTGAATGCCCAATGGAGGTGGTGTGTCCCAATTTCATGCATACTGGATGCAGCAGCAAAGATAGTTTGGAAGGCAGGGTACATGTAATCTCCGCTGTCACAATGCAGTCCTTACAATTTTCATCTCAAAGCAGGGAAGTCAGTGTTTTCCCCCTGATGAATGATTTATGATCCAGTATATGTAGTCAGGAAAAGAGCCTCTATTTATGGGCTATGACCACATCTAGCTGCTCTTCCTCTTTTTTCTTTTTTTTTATTGCATGCATCCGACAATAATCACAGTGAGTGACTTCTTCTGAGATCCGCCTTCAATAAATTATAAAAAACTCATTATTCAAGAAAACTAAACAGGTCATAAATAAACAAAACCACATGTATCATAAATAAGAAATGTTTTGTGCCATAAATAGGTCGTAAGTTGCATAATATCCTCAGCAGCAACACATCCTGGCTCATGTCCATATAGTACAGTTCCTTTTATCATCTTTCACATGTTTTTGTCCCTGTAGTGATGTCTCCCTTTATGAAAGGAGCTGTTTACTGTTTAGGAGTGTAGTGGACTGTAGTTATGTGGCCCGAGCGAAAGGACTAGCTGAGAATCACTGTATGGTCCTTTCATAGGTAATTACAGTCATCACAGGTAGATCACCTCCTCCAACACATGATGGGAGCATAACAGCCGCTACTTTCATGAGCCAGACAAAAGTTAAGGTCTATATTTAGCTCTTTTTCTAAGTGATGATTAATTGAATGGGATGGCTGAATCGGTCTAGGAGGGCTTCTTATCGTCCCTCAGCTCATCTGACCTCCTTTCCTTTTCTTAATTCACTTCATTTCCATTTGGAAGAGGTGAAAAGACTTTGAAAGCACCTCAGGCAGTAATTGTTTCAGCCTGACTGGTTCATAATACAGCTCTCTATTAGCCAAAGCCCGTCTCTATTTTTCAAATATCCCCCCAACTGTCTTGTACTTTGTGACGGCAGCAAATAGCCCACAAGCTAAATGAAACCCACAGTACAGTGGGAGCAGGATGTCCTGCGAGTACAGCAGGAAGCAAATATGATATGACAGGCAACAAACTCAAATTTCACTTTCAGCATCTGGGGGATTCATTTACTTTCTTACAGTTAGTGTGTTACTGTGCATCACGTAACTCGATTCAGCATACTGTTTATTGTAACTGTAAGTGGAGCTCAGGGAGTGCTTATGTAATGTAACGAGATTTAATTATGTTCTTGAAAAAGATCAAATTTGACTATGCAGAAGAATTTATTAACTTATCATTTAGTGGGTCAAATTATTACTTTATTCACGCATGTTTTCATTTCTTTTTGTCCTAACCCAACACAAAGAGCAGCCAGAGATAATTCAGCTATTCATTTGTCCTTTTAAAAAGTGACATTTTTACTAAACAGATTTATTTTTGAGCTGAAGCTATTATATCAGCCTCTGAAATCTGAAAATTTCCTGCTATTCTTTGTCTCATATAAAGGTTTTGTTTTTGCTTTTTCTTGCCTCCAAAAACTGTTGGCCTACTCCAAAGAGGTTGTTAAAGTTCCCTGAAAACACAATCACCAGAACTGTAATAAAAATACTTTTCATTATTATTATTAATATTATTATTAATTTACTCAGTGACAAATTGTGTTTATCAAATTGCCAGAAAAAAAAATAATTAAAGTGTATAGACTCTGTGAAGGTGGGCAATACCTACTCTTTATGTATACTATACATATATATATATAGAGAGAGAGACATATAGATAGATAGATAGATAGATAGATAGATAGATAGATAGATAGATAGATAGATAGATAGATAGATAGATAGATAGATAGATAGATAGGGACTGTGCTTACATGAATACTACAGATATTAGGTTTAAACATTTCCTGATTAAAAAAATGTAACTATATTTAGGCCTAATTATAATTTTTTATCACTTGATTTTGTACTTGCCTGTGAATCCATCATTTGCTTATTGATTGTTTGCAACTACTGTGAAAACAACTTCCAATCGAACACAGCAACAGAAGATTCTCACCAAATCATTTGGATTTGTATCATCAAATTAAAAAGCCACAAGTTAATACTCTATTATAATTCAAACATTCATAATTTTACTTTAAGTAGATGTACAAAGTGGTAGCAGCAACATGTAAATAAAATTTCACATGTAAAAATACTCGCTGGCCCCAGTAATTATGATATTACCTGTGATGCAGTTATCTGCCAGTAGGTTGTTGTACTCTATTTTAGGAAAACCTAATTATGTCATGTTTTTAGCCAATTTTTTTCATATTTTTCATATTTCAAAATCTAACAATAAAAGCAGACAAATAAAAGCACTGATGTTATATGTACAATATTTTATCTAAATATCGTGGAGTTTTTAATCTCTTTTTATATTCTTTAATAAATCACCAGATCATTTCCTCACTTAACTGATTTATTTTTTGTTGGACGAAAATCCATATATATGTAAATTTGCAAGGATCTAAAAGGAAAAAACAAGAAACTTTTCACATTACATGCTTTACATAAAATAAGCAGGTAACAATTCATTAACCAGTGATGTCAATTGAATATTCAGGTAATCAAAACTTCACTCTCAGGATATAAAACTATTTACTTGTTGGCCAGTGGTGGATGTTTTAGGGCTGTAGTTAAGCCTCTTATATACTTCACTTATATTTCACTTATCAGTATTCTTCACATCATTGTCATTTGGAAGTAAACTGCCCCCCTCAAAGCTTATTTTTTCTCTGTGCCAGCCTGCTTTCCGTTGCCAAACTTTTCTTTGATATTTGGTGGTGTATGCTCTCCACATTCACATTAGCCTCTTCCTGTTTATATGAACGTTTTCAGAATTTCTGAAACCCTGCACTGAACTTGTTACATTTCCTACCTTCTCTGTAGACTGCGCTGTGCCAAAGAAGATGGGTACAAAGGCCAGCCAGATGATGCAGGTGGTGTACATGGTGAAGCCGATTGGTTTGGCCTCATTGAAGGTCTCAGGAACTCCTCTGCTCTTAATGGCATACACCGTGCAGGTGATCATCAGTACAATACTGTAGCTCAGACACAGTATGAGGGACAGGTCGGACATGTCGCACTTGAGAATTCCACGGGCAAACTCTGGGTTTGGAGGCTTCTGCTCTTCATAGTCAATGATGGTGTGGGGGGGGATCACACCAAACCAGATGAACACCCCGAGTAACTGTAGAGGAAAGGAGCCTTAGACTGCTGCATGAGCTTTGACTTATCTATGGCAGAGAAGCATTGATAAGCTTACCTGCACTGAGATGAGTATAAAAGTAATGATGAGCTGAGAGGTGGGGCTGATAAACTTAGGAGGTGTGACCGACTTCTTGCCCTGTTCAAAGATGCGGTAGATCCGGTTGGTCTTCGTCAGCATGGCGGCGTAGCTGATGCACATCCCGAGCCCCAAAAACAGGCGGCGGAAGGCGCATATTCCCACACTGGGCTCTGCAATCATGAAGAAGGTGATGAGGTAGATGAGGAAGATTCCTGTCAGCAACACATAGCTGAGCTCTCTCCCAGAAGCCCGGACAATGGGTGTCTCATTGAAGCGGATAAAGGTGACAATGACTCCGGTGGTGGCTAAGATACCCAGGATGGCCAAGAAGACTGGGATGATGGCCCAGGGAGAGCTCCACTCCAGCTTGATGATTGGTGTGGGGCAGCATCCCGTGCGGTTCTTCAAGGGCCTCATGTCGAATGGGCACATGTCACAGGTGAATTCATCCAGCAGATACTGGTAGCCGTCACAGAGCTCGCAGTGCCAGCAGCAGGGAACACCCTTAACCATCTTTTTCCTCTCGCCAGACTCGCAGGGAAAACTGCACACCGACTCTGGAATTTTACGGTCACCGCCCGACCACTGCATTTCCTCCGGCTGAAATGGATGCACAAAGCACAGCGTGTTACTATATTACAGCTGGCTGGGACTTAACAAAAGGCTAATAACTGTGAAACAAAACTCCTCAAGAAATAGCTCTTCCACGACCACTTGCTAACTATGGTACTAAAGCCTATTAAAGCCAGGTAAAATGGCATAAAAAGAATAAAACTGTTAACTTATTACCTTTCACAGATAAAAAAAATTCCCTAACATGTCACCATATTTTTAGTTTTGGTTTACAAAGACAATCAAATGCTATACTATACTAGGTAGTGAAACTTGGAAAGGTGTCTTTTTCTGTCTGAAGCAATTTATTCTGTAGATAACTTTCAGCGATCTGGCAAAAAGCTAGTAGTAAAAGGAATCTTACAATGAAAGGATAGTTTGCAATTTTGAAAATTATACTTTCTTGCCACTTTCATATCTGTTGAATGCAAGTTTTAGCAGTTAGCATATAAACTGGAAACAGGGCAAGTAGCTATATCATCTAAAAAGAACAAAGTGTCGGGTTGTACTTTAGCAGAAACGTACAGCTTTTGTGCTGAATAATTTCACGGTCATGAGAACTGGATGCTTGGCACCCTCAGTAATCAGGACTCAGAGAAGTCCAGATGAACAGAATTACCTTTCTGCAATTTTCTCTAGTTTTGCTTCAGACACAGCAATTCAATTTCATTCAGTTTCATTTATATAGTGCCAAATCCCAACAACAGTTGCCTCAAGTTGCTTTATATTCTAAGGTGAAGACCCTACAATAATAGAGCGAAAAATACAAAATTCAGATGCCCCCCAATTAGCAAGCATTTGGCAACAGTGGGAAGGAAAAACTTCCTTTCAGCAGGAAGAAACCTCCAGCAGAACCAGACTCACAGAGGGGCAGTCATCTGCCACAACCAGTTGGGGGTGAGGGGAGGAAAACAGGACAAAAAGACATATTGTTAAACTAGAGTTTCGTTTCCAGTTTTTATGCAAAAGTAAGTTAATCTCTCATCTTCTCATGTAGCTCTCAGGAAGAAATGAACTTCTGAATATCACGCTGTACCACAACTGTAGTAAAAATAGACATTTACATTGAGGCGAAGGTGATTTGTCCACTGGCCGATATTCTTGTAGCCAGGATTGCTGACATTGGACATCTGGTACTGGAAGATGTCGTATCGACCCGGAGCATCTCCATTCTCATTGAACATCACTCCAGTTCCTGCGCTACCTGTTAGATGGAGACAGTCTAAATGACCTATGCACTATCAAAAGAAAGCAAAAAGTCAGAAGGCATTCAAACTGCCTTAACCAGAGAAAAACACCCCCATCTTTAGTGGCGGAGAGAACACCCACACACTGTTGAATGCAGCTTATTGCTTACTTCAGTCTTGTGCAATCATGTGAAAGCTGAGTGCAGGATGCTCTTTAGTGAAGGCTCTCCTCCACGAGTACAGTCTTTCAGTGCACTCTCCTCTGTTGCCCTAACGTGATTGAATGTTCCTCTCAGGTCCCTGCAGGCGCTCAATCAGAAAATCTTCCATACAAGCCAAGGTCATCCACCAAGAGGAGCGCAATAAATAGGATGCTTTCACAGGACACTTTTTTTTTTCCTTTTTCCAAACTGCAATATTTTTTTATGAAAGATGAGGATGAAAAGCGGGTTCGTTGTGTATAGAGAGGAGCGAGGACGCAGCCCAAGGGAGGGGACGTGCTTTGAAGAAATGCGCCGTGTTCTGCAGCTAGGCACATTAGCAGAAACATCTCAAAGCTTCCGTTTTCAACACGACCTCCCTTCCGCTGCGTTCCCTTTTAAATTTGCTTCTTTTTCAAAACCTCTCCAGTGGCAGAGAGCGGTAGTTAGAAAAGCACAGCTTTTGCTAACAAAAAGATCTCCTTGCAGCATTTCTCTCCCCAGCAGCAACAAAATGAAACTGTCCTTTTATCTAAATAGCCAGACATATCATGAGATAAGTGCAGAAAAACCGACTGAAAGTTGGAAGCTCACCGTTGAAGTTTACAGAGCGAATGTACTGGAGGAGCATGCGTCCATCCACCGGGTCCATCTTTTCGCACACACCCATGGAGCCAGCACAGAGGTCCAGGTGCATGCTGTGCAAGGCGTGGGCCATGGCGTACACAGCATCAATCACAAACTGCACCTTGCCCTCCTGTTCGTACTGAGAGTCTCGGCTGATTCTTTCTTCACCTGCCGGACAACAAAAATGACCAATACAGAAGTCAGATAAGGTGACACTTTTTATTTTCGGTGCTGCTGCTCCCTGCTTACCTGTACATTTTCTTCTACCAGGATCGTATTTTATCCCGGGGCGAGTTAGTTTGCACTTGAAGTCATCCTCCCAGAATTCTGCAAACCAGATGTTTCTCCTGTTGTTCTCCAGCGACCTCGAAGTGAAGAACTGGTCGAACCCTGAATCGTTTTCACATTTAATTTTAAAACATTTAAAATAACAGGACTTGACATGTTGGAGCAGAGATAATGGTAAAAAAAAAAATCCTTTGAAATATGGCTCTAAGTCACTTTTCAGAATTTATACAGGCTGGAAATATCATATTGGGGATATATCAGACTTATCAATCGTTAATTTCCTTTATTTGGTGCATTGATATTAGACTCATCTGTCAATGTCAGAGGCTTCTGTGGTACGCTTATTGGATCGAGCTGTTCAGAGTTAGATTTAAGGCTCATTTAATACATTGTCCTACCGTCAATAGAGGCTCTTTTAGGCAGGATGGTGACAGCACCCTCAGCCACCTCCTCCTGGTCTTCAATCGCAGAGTTTTTGGATCCCCAACTATCCGATCCAACAAACAGGAAGTGGCCTGTCAGGTTGGCCTTTTTGGCAGCCTGCAACACCCGTCTAAAAGATACAGTTATATATCATGATACACTTTCTTCTTCTTCCTTTATTCTTTGCTCAGAGTGATTAGAAAACAGGAGACTACATAGTTAAATGTAAAACAGCATCCTTGTGAATATCTTGCAGACTTCATGTATTTAATACGCCATGCAGCAGAGCATGACTCACTTGATGTCGTCCTCATTGGCAAAGATGATAACCCCGCGAGCGTTGGAGGTCTCCATCAGTCTCTTGATGATTTTATCAAACTCCCCTGGTCTGGGCTCTCGTGGAATCTTTATGGACTGTGCAATACACAGCCCTCCTGTGTCACAGGCAAAAAAAAATATTTTTTGTTTGCAGTGCAGTTGGGTGGATCAATCCAAATATCAATATTAATGCTATTGTCGGTATCAGATCAATACCAGCACCATTAGATCGACAGTTTGTTTTTGTTCTCCAAGTTCAGTATGTATCTCGCCGAATTGTGTTAAATACATTTTTGGGGGGGAAATGAAAAATTCACCTCAAACAAGCACTACAAAAAATGTTTGTGTTGACTGTCACATCTATTTTTAGCATGTTAGCAACACGCACCTTTACATTCCTTGCCCCCAAAAAACCCCGTTTCAAAATATATGAAAGCTGAAAGGTGTGTTTAGTTGTATTAACTAATTATTTCGAAAAGTAATGGCCATTAAAATGTGTCCTGAATTTGCACATAAATTATGATTAATCTCATAAATCATAATGCACTGCTCTCCCCTAAGCTCCCTTGGGTCGATACCCAAATTTCTTTTGTACCAGCACTTCTGTGTCACACAGACTTTAGAATTTATTGTCCCATCCTGGTTAAATTCTGTTATGTCACTGCAACCATGGGCAGGATGATGTGTAGCGGGAGACAGAGGTCCTGACCTCCAGTGTTGCCTTCCTCATTGCATCATTGTAAACATAACTGCATGTTGCTGTGATGCAAAATGATTCATTTTTGAATATTGAAAGATGGATTACCTATAATTGCATATCATTTCCTAACTCTTTTACATTGCAAAGGTGAATTTACAATGAATGAATAATAATTTCAAGCAAAGCATGCATGAGACATTCTATTATTATTAATTATTATTTCACCGCCCAATAGAATGAAATGGCTGTAACCAGCCTGCACTCTGGCAGCTCTGTTACCTTGTGGTTTAATCTTGTTCTTCAGGGCAGCCATATCTCTAAATGCACGAGATGGTCTGTCTCCAATTAAAATTATTATAAATGACTGAATTTTATCTAGATTCACCATCCAGATACAATGTATAAAATATTATGGCAAACCATCCAGAAGTCGAGATAGAGATATTTCCATCTGGATAAAGTAGTGGACAGTAGACAAAGCCGTCTGTCCTGTACTGTCAATCACTGATGTATGTGAATTTGATCATATTGAATGTGATCACTAATACATTAGAACTAACAGGTCATCCCATCGTATAGATTTAAAAGCACAAATGATTTTATTAAAGCATTGCTCTTTCCTGTCTTTTAATGAGGGGGAATAACACAAATGAGTAATCCCTTATTGCTGTGACGGCAGAGTCACGTCTGTGCAGTCAGACACACAACCTGCTTCTCTGGAGATCTGGAGGAAGGCATCCACTCCGCTCTCTCCGTAGTTGCCCTCAGATGCCAGCGTGGACACATAGTTCCAGCCCATGTTCTTGACTATGTCCACCATGGCCTGAGCCTGGTAGGAGTCAGGAGGCACCACACGGGAGAAGAACTCATAGCGGCTGTTGTCGCTCAGCTCTGGGGCAGTCGACGCATAGCTGATCTGGGGGATCTGAGACACAGGGATGGGTCATTTGTGATGAAAGAGTCGACTCAAATGGAAAACATGAGCAGTGCTGATTATTAGGCCAATATGTGAATCCAAAGGTAAAAGGGATGACAAGAGGCAGTGAACCATGTCAGGAGCATGATGCACCACTTACTCACAGGCAAGCCCTTAAATGGATGCCTCCCACAGTAATACTGGCAAGTCACAGTGCATTAAAATCCCAAAATTGGACTATCATAGAGTGTTCATCTCTTGAAAAGCCCAGAGCTGGTTTGCGCTAAGGATACAGCCAACGTCACAGTAGAGTACAGATGGTGGGAACCAGAGCAGTAAAGGGGGAAAAAAAGGATGGGAAGCTTAATTTGTTGGTGTGCTACATCTTTAATGACACATTTTATGTCGACAGTCTCAACCCTGAACCTGCTAATGCCAGTCCCCCCAAACGTGGCTTAACATCCAGCCCTCTCTGGAGAGCACCGAGAGATAAAGGTATTCACAAGGGGCAGCGACGGGGAGAAGGAGAGAGGACCGAGAGAACCATTTCACAGATTATCTGCAAGGATTAGTGTGGTTTTAGTCAAATTACGTTAAGCACAGAGGGAGAGACAGAGATCAGGAGCCTAGAGAAAGGTTAGCATTTCTCAGCTGTAAGCCATACAATACATTTAATTCTAGTGGCCACATGCAGCTTGCATTTGCTGCTCTGCGTTAACCCTGTTAGTCTCAGATGTACTGGTCAGACAGTACATCTGAGACTAACATCCTGAAATCAGGATGGCGAACTTTTCCGCCCTCTCCTACCCCCTTGTAAGAGTGATTGGCATTGACATCATCAGTGTCCAGAGGAGTCTGTATCATTGTCTGAAAAGTCACTCAGATGTTTGCATGAAAAATTATAATGCGTAAGATAAACACATAATCCTCTCCCGAATTAATCCCACAGAAGCATCTGCAGCAATTCACTTGTTAAAATCAATGAGCCTTATCACTAACATAAGCGTCCTCTTATAGTCCAGTCTTGCTGAAATCTGTTTACAGTCATAAAACGAGTGAAGCTGAGAAAGAATTATCACTGTAATTTGAACAAACTAGACTGAATCATCAAGACACTGGAGGCTGACAAACATGGATATAATTATGACCCTCTGGAATGAGTCAGTATAGAACATTTGCCTACAGGTGCATTTTAAGGGGTTCGTGAAAGCTATATTAATGGGTTAGTTATTTTATAGAACCTTGAATTATTAAGGGTTTAGACCCCAAAATTATTAACTGTCAATGAACATGTTACATTAATGAGTTAAAGAGTTAATTGCTTCAGACGTATTTGCAAATTTTATAAAAACTTCATTAAAGAAAACGTGATGAATGCATTCTGTATGTTCCAGCAATATTTATTCATTTAAAACTAGTCTCATATCAGATACTTTACATAATTTGTAGTTTATGCTCACCTATTGCAAAAAAGAAAAAAACAGAAACAAAGATGCATTTGGTGCAGGTTACAACAAAAACTGTCCTGGTTATGAGCAGATGTTCAATATGTAATGAACATCAGACTAGAAGCATTTGCGGTCTGGAAAGCAGCACATATGGACAGTAGGAGGAAACGCACTATTTAGCTAAATCTACTTCACACTGGTCACAAATTGCTGCTATCCTAGAACCAATGTCATCCTGTTACCCTGACACTCTATTTTGAGCCCAGGGTCCTGAGCTGCTGAGAGGGGCTTAGTGGAGTTGGTGAATTCTGTAGTTAATATCTGCCCTCTATCCAAGTTATGGATTCTGAGCTGAAGGAGGAGCAACTTGGATAGAGGGCAGATATTAACTGCAGAATTCTCCAAAACAGAAACATCCAAACACATCCGCCTGGTTGTTACAATTTTTCTGTATTACTGGCTCTCCCCAAATGTGGGATTTGCAGAGACTCAGTGTCCCATCATTGCTATGAACAATGTGTAATTGGTGTAATCAGTGATTAAAGGTCAATCACCTGTCAAAGAAAAAAAAATTACCTGGATTAGCCTGCGGATTCCAACATTTACAATGGATTCACGACCCTGTAAAAGTGTCGTTCTGACAGGCAGCAATACACAGGTTCATTCAGGTCACACAGCTGTTTCAGTTACACTGCTTTATCATATCATCAAGAGGTGGGATGTTTATCTCTGTACAGCAGCAGTAAGCTCTTTAGGTAAAAACATAAAGTGTCTTAATAATATTTTGGTATCAAACGTCCTCATCTATCATTTGTCCAACCCTTTCCTTAACCGCTTATCCAATTCAGGGTTGCCGGGAGTACTGGGGTGCCTATACCAAAGGCAGGGTGCACCCTGAGCGGATGTGCACACATATCACAGGGCTAACACAGAGAAACAGTACATCCACACTCACATTAACACCTACGGCCAATCAACCTAACATCCAATCAATTAACCTCACATTCATGTCTTTCTCTTTGAGTACCTGGAGCTCAGAGTACCCAGAATATAAATTCCATCAGAATGTAATGATGACCAAGGTCCACGTTATCTTCTAAGGAGGGATTTAATCGGTCTCAGATTTTAATAAAGAAGACCTAAATCTGCAGTGACCTAATCACAAATACTGTAATTCTAGTAAGGCAGAAACTGAAGGTGCAGCTATATAAATTAAACTTCATGAGTGCGAGCTCTCGCACATGGGACGTCTGTTTATTGGCCACAGCTGGTCACTGATATCACTGCAAGCTGCTCAAATCTAAAATTAGGAATGTATTCCATATAGTTGCTCATTTTCTGGCGCAGTGTCCTCGGACTTGATGTCTGTAAATCATTTTTTATTAACATAGTGCTTCTGGTCCTTGTTGCTTGTGACCGGTTGAAATGTGGCGGTGCTGTTTGTGATCCTCAGTCACTTTCTGAGTGAAGATTTTAGATGCTTTAATACTTTAGTAAAATTTAATTATTTAAAAGTGTTTAAAAGTATGACAAAAAGAGAAACACTAAAATGGTAAATTAAAAAAAAAATGCCTTAAGATTCCAGTAGTTGTAAAATATTAAGCAGGAATGAAAGAAATGTTGTCAATGTCTCTCCTGACTTGAGAGTCCAAACCCAGTGAATGGGAACTACTGTGCTTTCTCTTTGTGAACAGATTCAGGAGAGATTGTGAGGGGATCATTTTATCAGCTTACCTTCTCAAAACATTCCATGTCCCAAATATTTTGCCCTTTCACTGGTTAACAAAGCTAGGATGGTTAAAGAAATCTCACCGCAAACAGTCTGAGTACGTTGGCCACCATGATGGACACCGAGCTTCCAGACGCACCAATCACCCCGACCACCCTCTCCGGTTTTGGGATGATCGGAGGCTCTCCGTTTGAGCAGCGCACATCCGAGTTGTCCTTCTGGATGAGGGCCTGGACAAAGGTGAGCGACTGTTCCAGGGCATACGTGTCTCTGGAGCAGGTGTCGAGGATCCGAGCCCCAAGTGTGATGTTAGGGAGCAGCTCGGGATCGCTGTTGATCTGGTCCAAGGCGTAGAGCATGGCCTCCAGTCGATGGATCCCCTTCTCTCTCTTGATTTCACCACAGGGTATCCCAGCAGGACCCCGAGAATGCACCGGGAAGAGGCCGCCCAGGGTGATGTCGCCCTCGATTTTGATGGACTGAGGCTGGGTGCCCTGTTGGGCACGTGAGGCTGGACTGAAACCCAACAGTAGAACCCAAAGCAACCGAAGCCATGCTTGGTATCCACATGATGTACCAAACCAGGAGCACTGATGGGATGAAAGGACCTCTGATATCATGATGATGACCAGCAGAGGTACTGACAGCACTGGGCCACTCCCTCTACCTTTGACACCTGAGGGAGTTAAGAAAAGGGGTGTTAATATCTGATTATTATTGAACTTAGAGCATGTATAAGCTTCATACACTTTATTCTCTTCAGTTTACCTTATTAACTATTCTTTTTATGGATCCACCATGTCCATGAAGCAGTCTGGGTTGAATATTTAAATACAGCATCCGACTTCAAACACATAAAAATGTAAAATTCTGTGTGTCCTGTGCAACGTTTTATAAATATTACCATTTAATTCCTCATGGCAATTATGATATGTTTAAGGATGATAACTGCAGAGCTGCAGAGTCAATGCTAACAGTTATTCCCTTATTAGGTAACAAAGTGTAACGATGCAGAAAAAGCACCTACAGTCTAACATCGTTTCCTGTGCTTTGAATCAGAGCTGGGAAAACTAGGGAGAAAGAACGAATATAAGCGATAGATGGAGGTGCACTTAAAAAAAACCAACTTGTGGCTGAAGAGCAGATTTTAGCCAAGATGCAGGATGACACAGAGTGGAAGCTTTTATCATGAAGAGCAAAGAGGCGATGATGGAAAACACTATAAATTTTGCAGAACAAAACATTGACTAAATCCTGACCGCATTTCATGCTTCAAAAGCCAGAGCAGGTTAATTATATCTGCGTGAGGATCGCTGCCAAAATCCACAATGATCAGTTGTGCCCCTTCCATTAAAAAAAAAATATATATAATTATAATTTCACAAGGCTCTAAATAATAATTACAGGATAACTTTATTTTCTTAGAATGATAAAAACTCATATTTAAAATACCTCTGCTATACCATGATTATAAAGTTGGGGAAAAAAACTACATGGAATTAATACAAGAATGATTTGAATTTCCACAAGCTGCATTAATCACAATTTTTTTTTAAAGTCCTTCATAGAGAACAAGGAAGAAGATAAGTCTTACCTGCCCATTCTTCATGGACCAGCCTTGATTTTGTCCATCACACGAACTCTTCCACGCAGGCCTCCATCCAGGGTCCAAAATGTGATTATTATATCTGGAAGCAAGGCTCTCCTCTCCTCGCTGATCGTAAATCCTCTGTCATCTCAGGCAGTCTGTGTGCACTCTCAAAAATAACCAAAGACACTCTAAAAACAATGGTCCAACAAAAAAATTTGTTGTGGTTTAGTAAAACAAAATGAAAACACTGAGTTCTGGAGCTTTTTTTGGGGGGGGGGGTATTATATCATGTGAGAATCAGAGAAAAGTGCAACATTACAGCAGTGAGATTCTACAAATCACCGCCAAATCCCTTAAAAGCCCTCTCACACACACTCCCTCTCTCTCGTTCTTTTTCCCTTTGAGCGCGCCTCTGTCTGGGCACCCCCTCCCTCTCTCTCTCTCTCTCTCATGAACCCTCTCCTTGCTCGTTCTCTCTGCACTCTAATGGCCACAGATTGGGATTATCATGCAGGCGTCTGTGAAGAAAGCACTAGGTGGACTAGCCCTTTTTTTTCATACAGCTGAACCAAATGCAGAACCCTCCCCCCTGCAACACACACACACCAGGATGATAGACCTCCGTCACTTTGAGAGATTAGATGAGCAGCGATTTGATTCGTACTCTCCCTCCACACGAGCACACACACATGCGCGCGCACACACACACACACACACACTTGCCTTCACACACCTGTCAACACTGGCACAATGGTGGAGAATATGAGAGTGCAAAATAGGTTTCTGCACCACAGAATGCAGCTGGATTAGATTTATTATTGATTTGAGTTGATGCTCTGGGAAAAAAAAATACAGCCGCCAGATCAGTTTGCAGCTCACCTGTAAATTAGAAGACTGAATGTATTATTACTACCATCTACTGTATCAGTATGAACATCTCAAAGAGTGCATCAAGTCTTCACACACTGGAAATTAAAGCTCACAACACAGCTTTTCTTTTAGACGTCACTTTTAATTTCAGTGTTTATGACATTTAAAAAAAGCAAAACAGATTCTCCTCCTCACTTCCAGAGTCTGCAAACCCAAGACTCTGAAGGTCTGAGGTCTACTAGTACCTGTGTAAATAGGGGTTCTTTTCCCCCTTTAAAACTACCCTAAGAAGACAGATTTCTCCAAGCCATCCTCCACTTTGGTGTACTCCAGATGAGATTTGAAGTACTGGCTTTTGTATCTCGGGCTGTTTCGAACATACTCAAGGTAATCAGGGGTTCCAGGGCAGATGACGTTGTCTGCCAGCAAGATACTGCCTTTCCTTAGGAGGCCACATTCCTGATTCAAAAAATAAGAAAGACAAAACTGGAGTCATGGCAAAGAAAAAAGCAAAGAATTTAATGAGTGTAGGATGAGTCTAACCGACTTGCCTCTAGCAGCTTTGTGTCAGGAAGGTAGCGATCTTTCCAGTGATCCAAGAAAACCAAATCGAATGTTTTCACCCCGAACTGCTCCTTCATTTTGGGGATCCACTCACCAGATGGGCCTTCAACTAACTGGATCTATAAAAAAATAAGTAAATAGAAAATAAAAATTAAAAAAGGATATTGCAATCTGACCTACATACTCTATGCAAATCAGTGTCTTTTTAGAGCTCCTCATTACCTTATCCTCTAGACCTGCCCAAGCAAAAACCTGACGAGCAATTTTGGCATAGTCTGGGTTGAATTCAAGAGTGATGAGCTTGGCATGTGGAGGAAGAAGGCTGGCGATGCGCACCGTAGAGTAGCCACAGTAGGTTCCCAGCTCTAACACAGTGGCTGGATTCACTTCAGACACCACTGAGTCAAGAATGCAGCCTATGACAAAACAAAAAGAAACAGTATTAAAAATATATAGTTAGATCGAATAAGGAACTGATTTTACTCATTGATCACATGAATAGAAAGTCAGTACCTTTCTCATCTCCGACATTCATGGCCCACTCCTTCTGTCTGCAGAAGTTGTCGATGGCTTTCACCACGCTGCGAGGGTCTCCTCTAGTGGCATTCTTCTGTACTGCACGTAGGAGCCGCTTGAGTTGGATGCAGGGGGAAAAAGCACCACTTAATAAAACCTCAATAATGAGTCATTAAAATGCTTATATTAGACAATACTTGGATCAGCACAGATATTCTGATCTGATGGTCGAATTTTTAAAGGGGATTTTAAACACATGGATATAGTTTTGTTTATCTTATCACTTCTCATGTTATGATTGTGGTTCCACTGTTTCACATTTTAGTGCTGATAGGATTTGCATGCATTTTTACACATTTCATAGATGAAATAGAGAACATTGTGGTCTGCACACTATAAATAAGAGCTTAATACTAATTTTTTCAACATGAGATAAAACCAAATGATATTTTCCCTCTTACCAAAATATTGTTAAAGGGGAAATTGTGCTTGTGTTATTTCTTGATGGTACATTAAAACAGACTTCAGAAAGCCAGCTTAGGTTTTAGTCCAACCTCAGCAGGGTTCCGTCCCGCTGCACACCTGGTCCCCATCAACCAATCACTACCATGAGCCGCTCCCAGCCAGCACAGCGGTCTCACATTAGCTCATTAAGCAACTTTCTAAGTTGCCTTACACTTTTGCTAGAGCAAGCACACAATATACTGGGCTGTCAGGGCCCTTAATACAGCTGTCTGTTAAAGAATTGAGAGTTACTTGCATATATTTAAAGGGCTTCAGCTCTAACCTGTAAAACACTGGACACTATTTTAGGTGCACCTGTTCAACTGCTTTTTAATGCCAATATCTAATCAGCAAATTCCATATCAACAATTCAATGCATTTAGGCCAGGCTTGGCTAACTCCAGGCCTTGAGGCCGGTGTCCTGCATGTTTTAGATATCACCCTGGGTCTACACAGCTGAATCAAATGATTAGTTCATTACCAGGCCTCTGGAAAACTTCAAGACACGTTCAGGAGGTAATTTAGCCATTTAAATCAGCTGTGATGGATCAAGGACACATCTAAAACGTGCAGGACACCGGCCCTCGAGGCCTGGGTTTGGACACCACTGATTTAGGCATTTAGTTCAAACTGACTGGGGAAGAAAGGTGATTTAAGTGACTTTATTGTGGCATAACTGTTGGTGACAGGCTAGTCTGAGTATTTCAGAAACTGTAGATCTACTGGGATTTTCCACACACAAGCATATTTAAGGTTTATAAAGAATGGTCAGAAAAAGAGAAAATATTCATTGAGTGCCAGTTTTGTGAGAGAAAATGCTTTGATGATACAGTACCAGTAGTAGGTCAGATGGCCAGACTGCTTTGAGCCAATAGGAAGACAACAGTGTGTCAGCTTGCAGAGACTCATTAACACAAGGTATGCATGAGAGCATTTCTGAACCCATATATCCAAACGTGAAGCAGATTGGCGACAATAGCAGAAGACCACACCAGGCGCCACTCCTTTCGGGAAACTGAGGGTACAATTCACACGAGCTCACCAAAACTGGAAAATAGAAGATTGTAAAAATGTTGGCTGGTCTGGTGAGTCTCAATTTTTGCTGTGACATTCAGATAGTAGGGTCAGAATTTGGTGTAAATGACACAAAAGCATAAGTCCATCCTTTCTTATATCAAGGGTTTAGGCAGTTGGTGGTGGTGGTGTAATCGTGTGGGCAATATTTTCTTGGCACACTTTTGCCCTTTCATACCGAATAAGCATCTTTTAAACACCACAGTCTACAGGAATATTTTCAGGGAAGCTGCGGTGCTCCAATCCTTTCAAACTGGTTTCTTAAACTTGACATTGAATTTTCTGTACTCAAATGGCCCCCACTATCACCAGTTCCAATAGAGCATCTTTAAGATTTCTTTCCAAGTTCCTTAGTTGAACAGCAGATTGCATCATGGATGTGCAGCCAACAAATCTGCAGCAACTGTATAATCCTATCATGTTAATATTGAACAAAATCTCTGAGGAATTTTTCCAGCACCTTGTTGAATTTGTGTCACAAAGAATTAACGGCATTCTCAAGGAAAAAAGGGATCCAACTTAGTACTGTCGAGGTGTACTTAATAAAGTGTCCTGTGAGTCTATTTCATACCCTAAGCCCCATACGCAACTAAAAAATTATATTAAAAGTAATAGTGTCTTTAGGGTCATTTGGTTTCTCGTTGAATTATTAATTAGTGTGTTTTCACACCTGTGGTGTTTAGTCCGTTTAAATCGAACTCCGTTTCGTTATCCCCCTTTTCCGGTTTGTGCAGAAGTACAGTATACAGTACTGTACAGAATGGTGTAGGTGGTCTCATGTGCAAATGTACTGGTGTAGTTCATTTAGGGTGTGAACGTGATCCAACCTTGATCCAAAGCAAACCACCCACTGTACATTGCAAGTTTGAGCTAAAAAAAATTGACCGTAGCCATGTATCCTTTATATTCTGGGATGTGGCACATGATAGATGTGCAAAGGTCTCTACAGACTAGCAACTAGCCGTGAAATAAATGTAAATTCTCTGTGTTCTCCAATTTTTGATAGTTCTCCAATAGTCACATCTGGCCAATAAGCGAACTAAACATTCTCATCTGGTTTGTAGTGACACATTTAGGTTCACTCACATTTTTTCTGTGTGAAAACAAACCAAAAAACTAAAAGTTTACAAATTCATCAAATGATTTGGACCAGCATAAATGAACTACGAGTGCGAAAATGCCCATAGTTTCATGACAGCACATCCATTTTCAGGTAGTTTTTCATATTCTTCATTGCAGAAGCTCACAAGCTGCATCAGGTTGGATGGGGAGTGTCAGTGCACAGCCTTTTCAGATCTCTTTAGAGATGTTCAATTCCAGGCTTTGGCTGGGTCACTCAAGGACATTCAAGGACACCTTTCAAGGACATTGTGAGGTGAATTTTGAGGTGAATTTAAATCCACTTTGGAATAACGCTCTAAACTGACAAAATGTGGAACAAATGAAGTGCTGGGAATACTTTCTGGATGCACAAGCTCAACTAAAAGTATAAGTGATAGTCTGAAACTTTTCTTTTCATTTTCTACTCATTTTATGTCTCCATTTACTAAGAAAGACCATTAAAAACACTACGATCATAGACAAAAGAGTGCCTACAGAGACAGAAATAGATACAGCCACCCAATTAATTAGCACAAAAAAAAAAATAAAGCTCACTCGTGAAATAAGTAAGCAATTTAGTGCATTTAAGGGTGACTGTGTGTCTCTACTGTCTTCAGAGTTTGGTTTTGTCTTATTTGTAAAGTAATACAGTCATGAATGCATTTCAGTTTAACACTATACTTATGTATATACTTATGTAGACTCCTCCATAGGAAAGCAGGTACAAGTTCACAAACACTTTATTATATGAAATAGGAGATTTTTTGTGAAATGCAGAGGTTTAAACAACTATGAAAGCATTTATTTACCTTTTCCTACTTTTTGCAGTATGTTACTGACTCCACACTCAAAAACCCTGTGAAATTAAATTATTTAAAAATATTTAAATAAAAAAAACAACTTACTTAATAGTTATCTGTTGCCGTGACCCAACAAAAAAACAAAACAAGGGAGGCTGGATGAAGAAAAACATGATCATAGTCATAAGAAACTGGAACAAAGCAGAGAAGTAAGTTTTGACAATGTCAGTAAAAAGTAGTTTTTACTGTGTGGAACAAATGGTAGATGACTTTGCCTGACATTACTGTTAGTCTATTAGATTTATTGCCATGAATCTGGTATACTATATTCTTGGTGGGTGGCACAGACTGTGCTAAAGTTATATTTTTACAGTTTATTGTTCACAATCATGTCTTCAGCTGTTCGCTTTCTAGTTTTGGTGAGCCCGTATCCACTGAGCTTCAGATTTCTGTCCTTACCTGACATGAGTGGAGCCCAGTGTGATTTTTGGTGTTGTAGCCTATCTGCGAGTGGTCACTATATTTTTCAAAATGTACAAGACATCAGAGTTTAACATGTTTTGCATTTTGACATGCTTTTTTCCCATCTTGGTTCTGCCGTACCTTTTCTATACGCTTCATACACCGTTAAACTAAATCACATCAACATAGTATGTGATGGTTGACACTGTTAGAGGCGAGTGTTTGTGGACGGCGCACCTGAGGACGTGTGGACTGGGTCAGTGTGTCCAGCATTCGCTCCACAATCATGTCGTGCCACAATAGCGCCAGTCCTCCATGATACTGCACAGCAGTGGGAATCAGCCATCTGTACAGAGCATACAGAAGAGCTGCTCCACCTGTGCAGCTGTAGAGAAGAGTCAGCCACATGCTGCAACCAGATTGTAAAAATATCAGTTCAGTGCAGGTATGGTGTATAGTGCTATATTATGGAAAAGGGCAATGATAAATGAACCCCAGACGAGGTGCAATAACGGCAAATCTGCATGAGATAAATGAAAGCTCCTCTCCTGTCTCCTCTCGCCCTACCTTTCCCTTTGTGTTGGGTTAATGAGATGGGTATTTATGCAGTGTACAGTTGCTGCTTCACTATCAGCTGCTGTTACCGCTGCTGCCGTGTCCAAGATGAACACCCACATGAAACTCAATATGATGATATCTCTGAAGGATATCATTTAATATCAACTGCAATGAACAGTTGAAAGCACACCACACAGTGCTTTGTGTGAACCTTCCCCCTCTCAGGAGCAATTACTCTGTTTAGATTTCTCCAGCACAGATAAAATGGGTAAGAAAGGGGGGTGTGTGTGGGGAGGGGGAGCACAGCCAGAATTCTAAACAAGAGCTGCTTCTGTGGGAAAGCACTGAAAAGCATGGCTGGAAACAACTCTACCTTGCACTAATAATGCAACTGTGAGAGACCATTGGCTGTTGAGGTAATTCCTTTTGATTTGGAGTTTTAGTTGCATGGCAACTGGCCGGGGGTTAAGAGCTGTGTCACAAAAGGCAGAGCTTTGGGACTTTAACCTTTACTTTTGCTTCTTCTGAACATGCAAGAAAAGGCTCAGAAAATAAAATGGAGTTTTAGAAAGGCTGCATAAACACACATTTGCATGTTTATCATTGTGCAGATGAAGAGCTGGACAAAGTTGCATGCTTTTCCCACTATCTACCTGAATTCAAACTCCACTGGAATAAAAACAGAGAAGGCATAACAAAACTGGCAAAAAAGGGAAGATGTGAAATGCTTTTTTGGTTTTGCATGGCTGAAACCAGTGTCAGTTATAGGAATTACCTTTGATGTGCCACAGTTTCACAACACTATTTCACAATACTATTTCGCCAACTCTTCAGTCCAAAATATGAATAAAACGAGACTGAGCAGTGGTTTTTCTTTAGCAACTGCAGGACTAATTCTTCTTAGGAAAAAAAATCCTGTTGCATTCTTGAAATATTACTTTTTATTACAATCCCAGGGAATAGAAGAATAGACTTACTTGTGCAGGTAGGCTCGCTCTCAGCTCTCTTCTCGCTTCCTCTGCCGCTAGAGGAAAATCTGTTGGTTTCCTAACAGGCGGACATATGCCTACGTTTACATGAGGCTAACTCCTCCCTCCTCTTCCATCCACCCCCCTACTCAGAGCTGTGCTGTGAGCATGCAAGGAATGTACAGCCGACCTAATCTCAACAGTCAGCACACTCACACTTGCTCAGTCTTGACAAAAACAGAGTGCACTGATTTTTTGTGCATAGCATTTCATCATTTATTAGGGTTAAATATATGTTGTTGATTAAATCAGTGTTATAATTTGTAGGTGTTTACGCTGATATTCTTAGTGGGTAATTATCTCATTTACATTTCATACATTTCATAATTTTAATTTGAAACATGAGCTGTGTGAAGATACCCCTTCTACACCTCAGACTTAAGTGGGATTTATGATCTAGCAAAGGTAGCGTGTTTGTTGTCTACTCTGGTTCAGGGACTGCCCATCTGCCTGCAGAGAGCTCTGTTGCCAGATGGAGGCAGTATACAAATATGTGGTACAACTGGTCTGTGGGTCACTCATGTTGTTGTTGTTCCATCAACCAGCCACAGAGAAGAGCAAAGTTACAACATACAAAGAGGTGAAGTGAAACAGAGTGGTAAAAGCAATGAAACATGTCCACTGTAGCCACTCTCTGTGCTTTTCATTATGCATTTTTTGATCTTTGAAGTTTTTATCATCTGTTCCCAGTGAACTCTGCTGTTGCTCCCTTCTCTTTTCCAGTCCACTTGTCAACCAATCAGCATTCAGCAGATGCTTACGTCATCTGTTTCTTGGAGGACTGCACTGAAGCACATCTGGGGTGCGTGAAAACCCTTCTCCCCCCTCGGTCTAAATGGAAATGTGTACGCAGATGGACATATTTGTGGGACTATAAATCCTGCTTTACACTGTGCCGATTTCAATACTTGGGTACAAAAAAGGGGAGGTATTCATTTGCTTTGGTAGAAGTAAAAATAAAACGAATCTTCTGTTCTGTTATCAAAACTTAAGGATATTGTACTCTTGGTTTGAGGCACTTTTCTTGTAGGGCAAAACTGTACTTTGGTCATTGCCTAACTTAGACAGCTAACAAAAGACCAAACAACCCAAGTCAGGCTAACAAACATTATCAAAAGCTGTGCTCATGATGACAGCACCAGGCTACTCCCACCGCTGAACAAATCCTATCACAGAGATAGTTCACTAGGCTCTAAATGTTGCAAAGCCAGTGTGTCTAGAAGGCAATCCAGGGGTGACTTAGACACTGGGCAGCTGTGGCTCTTTTCTCTGGCAGCAGTTCCAACATTGTCAAGAGAAAGGAACTGAACTGTAAAGCTTCCTCCCGTGGCCACTCATATTTGTCCAGCAAGATCTCAAACAGGCCCCATGGTTTCAGCTTTGAGATGTGTCGCAGATGTCCTGGAGAAAATGAAAACGGACCAGAACACTTTTAGGAAGGAAAAGATGAACTGCGTAAGAGAATTAATTCAATAGGTAAAACTTTCTGTGACAGTCACCAAGAATGAACAGACTTCATGATTATAAACTACAATAAAAAACAAAGTGATCACACAATGACACAAAATTACCCTTAGAGTTGAAATATCGTTTAGAATTTCTCCCTGAGAGGGCAAACTGTGATGGAAGAGGTCCTAGTAGCTCAATGATGTGGGCAATGTGATCTGAAAGGACATGAGTACACACCGTACTATAAGCACATAAATCAAGGACAAAAGACATGTTGTGTACGCCACAAACCTTCCTCGCGAGAAAATGTGGCTCCCGACTGTGGGTCGAACAAATAGTCCCCTGTGGCCAATTCAAAAGCCTACACAGAAAGGGACAAAAATAAAAACCGTTGTTGCAAATCTATGAATGTCAATGAGATGTGTGACCTTCATTTCTTTCTTCTTTTTTTATTTTGTTTTTACACTTATATCCAGGTACTTAGCTCACCATGCAGGCAGTGCTCCAGATGTCAGCGGGTGTGCCATAGTCAGCACCAATCAGGACCTCCACAGAACGATACTGACACGTCTGGATGTCTTCAGTAAAGTGTTTGTGCTGGCAACAAGATAGATGAGCTGCATACAAGGCTGCACAAAATCTCTCTATATTAAATAGACCTGTGACCCTTATACTATATGCACACATGGTTGTCTAAGCCACTGTTATGATGATGATGACAGACCAGATTATTTCAATAATTATGATAAATAACTATTCTTAGGAACGATTGGAATTTAACATATTAGCATGCTAACATATGTTGACTGGCATTAAACACAGAGTGAAACTAAGGTTGATGAGAATGTCTTTATTATTGTATTTTGTTATAAACATAATTTGATCAAATGATAGGAATAAAAGTTCCAAAGATGACTCAAGAGTTTGTTCAAAGGGTACTGAGGTTTTAGTACTTCCAGAGTTTGCACATAGTGCCATAATACGTACAGCCAGGGTGGGATTTGCTTTGGAGATTTGGGGATTTACCCTCTACTCTGGTCTATATGTTCTTCGCTCTAATATATTATTATTACCTCCCCACCACAACCACCACCACAACCTTCCTGTATAGGGGTTATGATGAGCTGATAGAGAGGAACAGCCACATTCCTCAGTGAATAAATCAATCCTAACCGGATCGTCATTTCTTGTAAAACAAGTTAGAACTGGTGGTCAACGATGCTGTAGAGAATGTTAGCGAGGCGAGTCATTTTCACACATTCATTAACTCACAAAGAGTCAATTGCTGATCTCAGTAAATGTAAGAGAGTCGCCTCCATCCGTGTACAAAGATTTGCAGATGTGCATAAAGGAGGGGTGACACACTGCTGACAACACTCAGCAGAAAAGTAGAAAAAGCAGACTGTTTTTTTTAAGTCAGATTTTAATGTACTGTAGTGGAATATTTTTTATTTTTCAACAACATTTTGTGCTGTTGAATTTCGAGAACATTTCATATTAAAGTCAAATGGCACCACTAGTAAAATAGTTCTAAGTTGCTGTGTCTGAAGAAGAAAACCTGAAACTGAGAATATTGTTGATTTCTGTGTTCAGGGGTGGGAGTCATTCTGGGTTCGTGCCCTTTGGCTCCATGCACCTGCAAGTGATCAGCTCAGCTGTTCCTGTTCCTGACTTTCTCTAACATTCACCCTGAACTTTGACATTTTTGTTTGTTTGTGCTGTAAATAAACTTGTTAAACATTTAGTCAACAGTTCTGCGATTGAATCCAATCCGCCTGAGGCCCTGACAAATTTCATTTTAAAAAATATTCTTGTGAACACTGTGGCTGTATGTTTAAATTCAGAACCCTAAAAGATTATAATTACTCATTGACAGCAGGGATAAATACCACAATAGGCTTCAGAATAATTTTTATGGGTGACAAAATAAAGAAGAAAGCATCTCTCAGCTTTCTTTTTTTGTTTTTTTTGTTTTTTTGTTTTTAAAATGTCATCATAGAAAATAGCATCTTGATCTATTTTTCTCTGACAAATAAAATCCAAACCATCATTTGTAATGAACTGCACAAGATTACTACATACACCTCTCTTAAGCTACATGTCGGATCAGCCCACACAGTCTCACAAGCAACATATGGCAGCTGCGTTTTCACCACAGGGCACCGTAAATATGGCTATCATGCTGTGAACCTGTCGCATTGTGTCATAATGATGACTTAGAAGCATTTTTTATGCACTCGTGTGGCCATTTATGAAACAGTGTGCAGTTTGCTTCAAAGTTCTGAGTGTGTTTTGACTAAATGTGGGAATAATACTATAATATCAAATAAAGCCAGAATCCTGAAGCACAAAGACCTGGGCAGTTGCAGCTGAATTTATGGTATGACATAGACCAACTCAACTCCAAACTCCTAAATCAAAAACAAATAGAAATATATTCCATAATAAAAATAAATTATGAATTTGTATGATTTGTAGGAAAACACATATATATATATATATAAAATCACTCACCACCCAGCAGGCATTGCCTAGATCAGCAATCTTGATGAGGATTTTGTCAGCATTCTGAGGCTTCAGTAGGTCCAGAATAACATCTGTGTCACTGGTGCCTTAAGTACATAAAACAACATGACAGCTAAGAAACTACTTTTACTACTTATGGTCCATGTAGCCTTTTAGTTTATGTAAACACACAGCCCAAAGTACAGATTTGTGCCAAAATGCAAGTTTCCACAGAAAGAGGAACAAACTGTTGGCGTCAGAGTTACCTTTCCTCCCAGAAATCTTCTTAGACTCACCTTGTGGACATGATGGTGAAGGTAGAAGAGGCTCTCTGTCTGCAGTCGGATGTAATAACAATGATCTGGATCCAGAGACAGCAGCATCTGCGCTGAGGTCTGGACACGAGCAGAAGGAGTCTCTGAGGCTGTGCGCAGCTAAATTCAATCTGTCTTCCAACAGCAGAGTCTGTCTTCTTACAGTGATGTTAGAACCTGTTAGCTTAGACTGACAAGTGGAGCCATGGGTGCTAGAGGTAGCACCGACATCAGAAACGGATGCGTCGGGCTTGCCTCGTCGGCTTCTGTCTTTCCTCGTCAGTCGCTTAATTGGACTTCTGGAAATCCTGCTGGACTGTAGGGCACAGTCAGACGTGGGAAACAATCAGCAGAGAGAATGGACTGAAGAAATTAATAAGAAATGTGCTTAGTGATTTATCACAAATCCATCCCTGCTTTGTGAGTTTCAGCAATAATGCACAATAATGCAACTACAAGTGATGTTTCATATTCTATTAGTACTTTAGTGTGCAGACAACAGTGGAAGTATTTAGTACTGTTTTTATTTCTCATACCTCAACAGTGAATCTTAAAGTATGACATTAATCCATATGATTTAGAGCAGGTTGCTGACAACAAGCTGTGGTGAAACCACAACAGTGGCTGTTGGAAGGACATCAAAATCACCAGTTGTGTCTGCTTACTGTTTTAGCATTGCTTAGTCCCCAGTCCTGATAGTCACAGTAAGTTGTCTACTGTAGGATATATATATACTATACGTAATACACCCTAGGAGCTGTAGTCTCTAAATACATGATAACCTGCTCTATACTTGTCTGTACTCCACTGCGTATAGAAGTTTACAAAGTTAATTCCTATAAATGCAGCACATATATTGCAAACGCCTCTTTCCAGTGTCTCTTTAGGGTGTGAAAGGAAGAAAAATACAGTAGAGTGAACACATATAATGTGCTTTCCAATCTCTACAAGCGATCTCTACCCAAACTCTCTGTAATAGTTACACACATCTGAGTGGGTAGTAAGAAAAAAATGCTGCAATGTGAGCATAATTATTGATTATATGAATGTTACAAATGCAAAAATAGAAAGAGCATATTTTCTGACCGAGGTAAAGAGGCCACATGCGTTACCCTCGCACAGTTTGGCAAAGCTGTAGGTGCTTCTAAGATGCGTCAGTATAAAAGCAAAACACCAACTTCATCTTACCCACTCCCCAAGAGTGTGGAAAACCCCAGTCAGCTTTCCGAGTAAGTTGGACGTACTCTGAGTAAGTCAAAGTATAAAAATAAAGGTCATAATACGATTAGAGCTGAATAAAAATGTATTAATAAGATAATAATATCAGAGGAATATATTTCATATTGCACACCTGTTTTTCTCTGGAGCCTGTGTTCACTGGCAAATGGAAAAACATCAGGAAGGGAAAAAGGCACAAATGTGAACAGCAGATAAGGTACTTCCCGAGACCCATATATAACTGAGTCGTATGCAGGCTAATCTCAACCCAATGTGATTATTAGCACAGCATCGCCAACCTGAGGTGGTGGTGAATACAGGAGACACGGGCATCTGGCACAGCTTGGTGTTGGCCGCGAGCTTTTGAACATAAACCTCATCCACTCTCAGAAGGATGTTTTCTGGCTTGATGTCTGTGTGAATGATCTTGCATTTAGTGTGCAAGTAATCTAAACCCTGAAGAACCTGTGAGAAGGAACCGTAATCGAATCACCGACATGGGCAAAAACAGAAGATCATCTGTTTACAGGGAAACCTCAAATAGCGGTCACAGACAGGGGACCATTTCAAAGGTTGGAATAAAGCATTGCACAAAACCTGTCTGAGGATGCTCTTAACACAGGGAAGAGGGAGGCCTGTGTAGTTAGATTTGATGATCCACCTCAGGAGCTGGTGCCCAAGAACCTCCAGAACCATGCACACATCTGTTGAGCAATTAAGGACCTGCTTTTATACCTCAAAACCCGAATATTATACCTTGGGTATTTAGAAGAAGACAGAATACACTTACAAGATCTGCACCACTCTAATTAAATACTACAAGTTGCGGAGCAGATGATTCTGATCGACCATCTTTATAAAGGATACGCTCTCCATTCACTCCAGTCACCCTGAAGTCATCAATGAGCTGGACTACGCTGTCTCGTTTAGGATCTTTGGGGTCGCTGTCTCTTACCTGATGATTAAACAAGTATGTATTGAACAAAAAAAAAACTAAAAATGAAGAGGACACATGACTTCATAACTTGGTGACATTATTGTGACTCCACAGTGATGAAGTCACAATAATGTCTGATTGAAGATAACAAAATGTTTGCAGTTCATTGCACCATTAAACACGCTGATTACTAAGACTTTTGCTCATGGCCAAACTAAGCCTAAGCCAGTTCTGTTACATGAGTGTTTTAAGAGCACTCCAAAATGACTTGAATCTGACAGCAATGTGACCACACTGACGCATTTCAGAAGTTTGATCTCATCCAGTGCCGTCTCTGTGAATGTTTGAGCACTCTTCACCACCTTCAGAGCCACAAACTGCCCTTTCCTGCATGCAAACAATTATGTCAGTGAGTTACTGGATCCTATTGATAATTGTTGTGTAAAAAGTCAAGAGGGCCAAACCTGTACTTACACCATATCCCAGCAGAGCCACACAGTAGAGAAATGACCCCATCCCAACTTTTTAACAACTTGGTAACGGTCAACAAAAATGTCTCCAATCTCTACAGGGTAGTAACCACCTGCAATGAAATACGCAGCAGATGTGAAAATTGAATGGGGGTTGGATTTCAGGGTAGGGGTCTTACCTACCTATGCAATAGTCAGCAGGATTCTCCTGTTGCTCATCATAAAATCCCTGAGGCTCAGGTGAAACAGCATTCTTCTGTACAGTTTGAGGGCAGCGGTAGTCCTGGCTAGGTTTACGAGTCCGTGCTGTGTTAGAAGTGGTCCGGGTCCTGGTTTTGATGGGTGGATTAAAAGAGTTTGTTGTAATCAGCGCTGCTATTGTTGCAGCATACGATGAGGACATGTTTATCTGGAGCCTGATGAGCTCGAGCCCAGCTGAAGGAGGGTCAAGAAGACAGCAGCACTTAGGACGCTTACAAAGCTACAAAAATGTATCTGCATACGTTCAAGGAAGGAGGTCCTAAATCACTTCCCACATGTGTTTACTGGCTTGGAGTCTGGCAGTTGGGTAGTATTGTTAGCTACTGACTGCAGTAGGTTGTTGCAATGACATTTTAAAAGGGCCAGTGAATGTGTATGATTATTTTTAGCTGGATGATTGGCATGTCAACGTAAATAGCTCGTGACACCAGCCAGCTGCAACTGAAATCTTACTGATATTGCATGAACTGCTGCAGTGCAGGAGCCACTGCTGTAAACAAACGATGGCAAATTACTCCATTTTACTTCACATTAATTCGCATTCAACAAATAGTTAAATGAACGTTGTGTGTGTGGTTATAAAAGTTTCAATAGGTAGGCTGACACATGAGGAACATTTTAAAAGTCTCTTTAAAATTACTCTTTTTTTACTCTTTTATTTTACTTTTTTTTAGCAACTGAATGAAAAAAATCATTCACTCACTGACAGGAAAAGAGCTTTAAACAGAGAGGAAAAACAGCCCTTTAGCTTACTTCCTCTTTATGCCGCTTAGCTAGAGAGTCTTCTTCAGTGTGTGACATTCAATCCCTGTAATGCATAGATGTCTTTTGTAAGGTATTTTGTATTGTACATATGGTAAATTTGCCATTTCTTCCTCGAAAAGTTTTATTCTGAAGGGTCTTTTTTTCCCCCGTGGGAGACCAGAAGAAACGTCGAGAGTACATCAACTCAGGAACCGTTATCCCTCTCTAAATACCCAGCCACGTTAAAGGAAGAGGCAACTTACCCTTGTGTGCAATGTATCCACTTTTAGTATTTGTAACGCGGGAAATGAACGAGCCTGACACGAGGACACTCTCAGCCCCTCTCTCCTCTGTGCGACTGGAAAAAACACACTCAGGTCCAGGAATAGCAGCCTGCCGCTCCTGCTACCAGGGGCGCATCCGGAATTTTTTCATAGGGGTGGCCACTAAAAATATAAGGGTGGCACACCAAAAACACAATTTCCAGCTTTATTATGCTGCTGTCAAATATAGGTTACTTGAAAAACATGGCAAAAAAGAGAGAAAGAAAAGAATTATATGCCTAGTTAATTTCCTGATATAGGTAGGTACAAATGCAAACCAAATAACATTTTGAAATCCATACTAATGTGATTTAATGTATTGATTGACTGACTGGAAGTCCCAACCATTGCTTTAATGATTCATTAGCAGAGCCGAGCAGAAGCTTAAGATTCACTCTCCCATTCTGGGAGAGTGCTCCTGTCTGCATGTAGCAGACATGCATTTCTGACAATATTATCGCTATGTAGCGACTAGCTCGATTTACAGAGGTGGTAAGGAGCTTGTTTTCTCATTTCTTTGTCTCCGACTTTCTGACAAACTAATTTTCATTTTTAGAAGAATGCTACTCAGTATGTTCTTGTTTTAAAAAATTTAAAAAAAAAAAAAAAACCAGTAAAAAAGTAA